>ML786595.1:325786-367274 GCA_009831015.1 Picea engelmannii | reverse complement strand
AGTTGATGATGTTGGTACATATTGATGAGTCATAGTTGATGAGTAGTTGACACATGATTGGTACATACTTGGTACATGGTTGGATGCACTTGTTTATGGTACATGTTGATTACATGTTGTTTGGTACAGGTTGGTGCATGGTTTATGCACTTGTTTATGGTACAGGTTGATTAAAGGTTGAGGTACAGGTTGATGCATGGTTCAAATTTATTAGTACAAGTTTACAATGGTATATCTCACAATAATAGTGTGACACTGGTTCCATCATTCTACTTCTACTTTAGGGTGGAAAGATGGGGCAAGGACAGGTGGTTGTAGCCAGAGAACATAGGGGGTTGTAGCCTCCTTCTGGTTGTAGCCAGAGAATTGGGGAGTTGGAGCTTCCCTTAGGTTGTAGCCTGAGAAAATAGGGGGTTGGAGCCTCCTTCCAATTGCAGCTGGAAAACAAAGGAAGTTGGTGCTTCCAATGAATGTAATTCTTCAATACATATAAGAAAAAACATTTCATGGTTTTCTCCCGATTTGGGTTTCCACGTAAAACAATGGTGTACTGCTTATGTGTGTGATTGTTTATTTCTTACTGCTCATTATTGAATAATAATTATACATTGATATAACATTTGAAGAAAAAGGATTATAATTACGCTATTACTGATTCACCCCCCCTCTTAGTAATCCAACAATTTTCATTAATGACCGGTAATCAAGTGTTTTCTACCATGTTCGACTTCGACACCTGTAATCACATGGCTAGATTCGTACTTAGAGACGATGAAAATGAAGACCCTGGATCTCGTCATCTTGGTCCAAGTTGCGACAAAGTATTCAAAATTTTGTACTGACACATAGGTCCTCTGTGTATGTCACGTGGCTATGTCCGAATTTGAATTCTTTTAGAGCATAGTTCCACAGTGTATTCATGGTGGCTATGCTGAATCATGATGACATGGATCCATAATGTATGTTTCGTGTCCATGACTCTCTTGACACTTATGATGAGAGTCACTTGTAGTCTGAGAATGGGAATACCTACCTTAGAAGATGGTATATTATTATGCATATGCTTGATTGTTTGCAGGTTCACGATCGACGTGCTCCTTGTTTTCGACACACACATTCTACAAATTATTTCAGCTGTCACAAGTTCCAGATTCATACTTTGGGGGGCATTCTGTTACAAATTATTTTGGTCACCCCAGTGATCAACTGGCAACATGTGATCATGTTCCCTGAAAATATTAAAAGAGACTTTCTCCATGAGAAAATTGGTTTGATTTTCCTCTTTCAAAAACCACAACAAGGAAGGTTGTCGCACCCTGCTGTATGCATGGGGTGCGACGATGCTTGATCGTCACACTCTGCACTAAAATTGTATTGCAATGTCGTCACATACTTCTTGTGCATATGGTGCGACGATGCTTAAGAGAAGGAAAATTCAAAATTCACAAATGGTCTAGAAGGGAATCTTCTAGAAGATGAGGCGGCCTCCGATCGGTTTGGATCTTACTCGCTTCTCTAATTTAGCGGGGTCATCCTAATATCCTCATCCATCTCTCTTTCACACTATATAAAGAGGGATCTCTCATGGAAAAGGCTAAGGTTGAATAGGCTAAGGTTTGCATGAAGAGTTCTACTACAGATTATGCTTGAGAGCTTTGCTTTAGTTCTCTAAGTCAGATTGTGGATCTTCTTCATCCAAGGCATTGGATCAAAGGTGTGTGTGTTGGAGAAAAGAGACATTGAAAGGGGACCTTGCAACATCAAGGCATGGGTTGTATTCTCTAGTTTCCATTTAATATAATGCAACAATACATTTCTTCCCTATAAAGGTGTCTTAACTTTTATTGTATAACTCCCTGATCTTATACATATAATTCATTGGAATATATATATCTTTGTTCTCTCTCTCTTTGTTGGTTTATGCTTCTTAAAATAGGTTCACCATCTCGCAAACTCAAATAAAGAGCTACAAGGATGACATTAGTGAGGATCAAGCATCGTTTAAAAGGTATGTCACTTATACTTATCTAAACTGGTTTATATGACAATGAAGTTTAAGGTGAAGTGTGTATTCTATCTTGTTTTGTTCTAGTTTTGTGTGGAAGTTAGGGAGATCTGTTTGTGTCCACACTTACTGATTAGTCCGATAACAATGGTAGGAGGGTTTTTTTTTCAATCCTTCATGACGTGGTGTTATGATGCAACACCCTAAAAAATGGTAAAAATTCAATGATTACAGTCCACTTCGAGGGGGAGACCTCCTTTTACAATATATCCAATTCAGAATACAATATGAGATTAGATAAAACGATCATAAGACTAGGTCTCCTTGGTATATATATAGGAGACAAAGCGTACAGTTATAATGAAAGGATGCGATGGAGGGGTTCAGAGCCTACATATACATATAAAACAAGAAATGCAATAACTCAATAAGGGGCTTAATAAGGGGTTTTATACATAACATGGTCTTTGTATGGGGTTTTTTCTAGAGCTAAACAAGCCCCTCCCCCTCAAACAAGTGTTGTCTTCGACAATTGAAAACTACAGGTGTGTATACATGAAGAAATCATCTTCCCATGTCGCCTCTTCCACTTGACGAGGTACTCATTAATTGATTGATTTTGTAACTTCTTAATCCTTACTTCAAGGATTGTTTCTGGTTGTAGTATGATTTTCCCTTCTCCATTCATATCTGATAAAATAGTTTGGAGTGGGATCCTTTCACTGGTTCTATTCTTTAAGAAAGAAACATGAAATATTGGATGTACACTTCCTTGTCGTGGATGAATAGCATGGGTATGATCTTAAGCATGGCACTTCCCAAAAAAATGTATGGTACCTCCATCTAGAATCGTTACTTTGAACTCTTGTGCTAGATATACAAAGCAATTGAGATATTTTGCTAATTTACAACTGATGAAGTTATGGCTACTACTAGAATCAATCAACACTGTTACCTTTTTCTTTTTGAAATATCCTTCTATCTTGAGGATTTGTGGAGTACTGATGTCTGCCAATGCATGACAAGATAATGTTGGAGTAGTCTCTTCTAGCTCTAGATCTTGTGATGGTTCCAATTCTTGATCTTCTTCCTCTTCATTGTCTATGTAGAATACTTTCTTATCACTACATTTATGCCCCTTATTGTACTTGATGTCACAATTGAAACATAGTCCCTTTGTTCTGATTTCATCCCTTTGTTGAGGTGTCAACCTTGTCGGTTGAGGTATTGTTGTCTTGTGAACCCCAAAACAATCTTTGCTTCCTATGTATGCTCCCATGGTAGACTGGTGTGTAGCCTTATTCTTGGCTAGAATACGATGAGTAGATTGCATAGCTTCCATAATGTTTTCAAGATGTTTTAAGAAAAGCTAATGTTTAATGTCTTCTTTTAATCCACCCATGTAAGCTTTCAACAATTGTTCATCACTTTTATCATCCACCCTTGTGGAAAATACCTGAAATCATGAATTATAATATTTAATATCACCTAAGTGCTTGATTCTTGTCAATCGACTGAAGTAGCCATGTTCCTAAACTTTCCCATAGTGTGCTTATAAGTCTCTTGTAAATAGACCCCAAGTATAATGATAAAAAAGGGGGCTTCATTTTAGCTACCCATTGATACAATTGATATGGTTTTATCTCAAAGTTCAAATTTGTTATGTGAACCCTTTTCTTATCATCCATAATATTATGTATTTCAAAACATTGCTTTATTTGGTTCACTGAGGTAAATACCTTTGTTCCATCAAACTTCTTTAATTCAATATTGGGAGAGTTGAATTTAGGACCCCCACCATAATTAACTCCACTATTAGAGTTGAATCTATTTCAAAAATGTTTATTATCAGTAGGTTGTTCAACCTGAATACTACCTTTATTTTCATGAGTTCTTTTCATTTTGATATCTCTTTTAGGGAGTCTCTCATCTAGATCCCGAAATAACATGGAAGACATGGAATTTTTAAATTCCTTCATGTAATTTTGTATTTATTTTTTATTTTCATTAATATTCCTCTCCATATGTTCCCTACTTTCAATGATCTTCTTGTCCATTTGGTTAAAAATCTCTTGGATTTCATCTTGAATTGTGGTTGAGCTCTTTGGAGGTTTAGAGGGTGAAGTAATTTTTGGAGGATCCCTTGGAGCCATGTTTCAAAATACTAATTCTCCTCTTTTTCCTCTTTATCACAAATTTTGAATCACCCAAAATAGATCGTCCAATAGAAATTTATGCCAATCGTAAGTTATGTACCTTTCAAACCCTTAATTTGGAGTCTGTCCTCCTGGCCGACCTTCCTTCTGATGTATTTATTGAATTTCGGTCCTTATGAGTCTACAATTATGGCATGCAGTACTCTGATATACCCTCTTTGTAATTCCATGGGTCTAACCAAAATTTGATGTGCCAAGTGAAAGTTATGATAACTTTCTTAAACCTTGCTACTTCTTTTACGTTTCTGGAGAGCAAACTTGTACATAATGCCATGTGTCCAATATTTGACACCTGAAACTAAAACTTGTACCATAAATATTGTGTACTTTCCTCTTATAAATGCAACAAGTATTATTGAATTTGGATCCTCCTTGAAGAAGATATGACGATTTTACCAGGAACACATGTTTGAGACTAGTATTAGGACCGGTCAAAAACCCTATCTTCCACTGGGTGTCTCCAAAATTATAATGACCCAGAAGATGAAATTTATACCATAGATACCTTGTAATGTCTTCTAAATAACCTCTAAGATTTGTTCTATGATTCATCCCAAAACAATATATATAGTGAAAATGATAAGATGACTTTATTAGAGAAGAAAAACTCTGGGATCAATGCCCTGATACCAAATGTTATGATCCAACGCCTTAAAAATGATAAAAATTCAATGATTACAGTCCACTTCAAGGGGGAAACCTCCTTTTACAGTATTATCTCATCTCATAATACAATATGAGATGAGATAAGATGATCCTAATACTAGGTCTCCTTAGTATATATATAGGAGAGAAAGGGTACAATTATAATGAAAGGGTGCGATGAAGGGGTTCAAAGCCTGCATACAAATATAACACAAGAAATGTAATAATTCAATAAGGGGTTTTATACATAACATGGTATTTGTATGTGGTTTTTTCTAGGGCTTAACAAGTGGTCATATTCATGACAAATCTTGCACTTGAAGGGTAACTACTCATAATACAAGGGGGTGTTTCCAATTATCCAAAGTCAAAAGAATAGCTTCAGGGAGACCCTTTTATAGATCAACCTCCACACAAATGTAAGCACTTACAAACATTCACTCGTTTGGTTATGCTATGTCAATGTATTTTCCAGAGTGTCACCAATGGTACACATTGTTTCTTCATTCTAGAAATGAATGGGGAGATGCAGCAAGCGAACCCAAACTAGTACAACTGAAGGAACATTATTTTCAGGTTTGAAATATGGAGTCCATCTATTTAAATGCATTCCTCTTGAGCCAAAAAAGTATGGCCCATTTCTAAAGATGATGTATATGTCCTCTTTGGCGTCAAAAAGGAAGGCATAATGCCCTCTTCCACAAAAATCTAGGGTTAACTTCCCTTTTATCAATACTACCCAATTCTTATAAATCCATTGTGCCATCAATCTAGGTGATGGCCAAATGCCAGTAAATTGGTCAATCACCCCATGAACTGCTAATTCTAGAGCCATGTGTCAGGAGGAAGTGGATGGAATGGAAACTTCTTGAATGCTATCTAGTTTCTTGGTGAACTTGGAGCATTGAGGCTTCATTATCTTCCCAATAGGAGAAACCAAAGCTCAAAATGAATTTACTTATGGGTTTGGAGGGGGAGATTCTCCTCTAGAAGCTATATCCATGGCCGAGTCATAGAACCTAAGCGTAGCTTAGATAGTTATAATTAGGGGAGCGTTCTAAAATCCTTTTGAGACTATTACAGATGTTACTATTGGGGATAAGTTACTAATTCACTACCCCTTTATAAAATGCACGCCTGCATGTAAGAGACGATAATGTCTCTCTTTTTAAGGATATTATGAAATGTTTTTCAACATCTACATAATGATTTCATTATTTTTATTTAATGAAATCCTGAATTTATTTATGTGTGTGTGTGTATGAGAGAGAGAGAGAGAGAGAGAGAGAGAGAGAGAGAATCATATTTAAGAATAACACATTTTTTCTTTTCCAAGGAAACTCTTATGGAAAACCCTCTGAGTACTTCCCCATGATCCATGGTTGATAAACAAGGAAAACTATTGGGCCTAATTACATAGCATAATCTCAAGGGGATTAAGAGAGTCGAACTCGTGACCTCCCCAATTTTGGAGGAGAGATAACATGTCTCACATTTGGCTCATGACCACTTGACCTAACCCTCGAGGCTTCCACAATGCCAAATAATAAGCTAGTATATTAGCATGTTAAATGAGATTATATTGATAAACTTGCAAAGCAACCTCTAATCGATGACCTCCTAACTTTATCGATAAAATATGTACTTATTAGAATTTATTTTATGTCCATTGCTGCTCGTACACAAGATAAGATATGATCAATTAAATTTATCAATGTCTATCAAATGAACACAAAAGTAGGTCAATGGTATTAAAAATTACATCAAAGAAAAAGTACAATATGGAAGTGAACATGCAACTCCTAGATTGATGCCAAAAGCATATCAAAATAAATAAGTACAAGTTAAAAGCTTGAGCAACTAGTGACTTTAGAAAGTGCAATACTATTTTATATTGGTTATGTATAAGTTATACAATGAATGGTAAATGAGTTATAAAAAAAAATAATTGATAAATCAACTAAAACTTGGTGGATTTTTGTTGTGGTGTCTAAGGGTTTGCTCCTTGTGCTACATTCCCACAAGATATCTTCTAATCCTCTTCATAGTGCTTAAGAATGTTTTTAAAGACAGTTTTTTCAACACCTGTTGATCTATTTTTTTGTTTTTCTTTCGTCTTGAGGGAGATCTTTGATGAACTCGCTAAATTTGTTCAGACCATAGAAAATTCAACGAAGACACGTAATGAAATAGAAAAGATAAAGAACTATAAACACGGGGGACTAAAAAGAAGAGTGATTCAAGTATATTTCATCTTGATGTGGTATCTCCTCCTCCTCATAGTCTCAAAGAATCTATGAAGGACCCATCTATCACTAAATTGTGTGTTTGGGAATTTTTTACATAGATGTTATAATGCTCTTTATTTACTAGCATTACTTATTTCAACCCAATGCTCATGATTCTCTTTTGACCACAAGTCCCTAGTGATAGTGTCAAAAATTTGTTGATGGAAAATTTTAGCACCTCCAAACTTTAAAACCCCTCCTTGAGAATTAGCTTGTATATATTCGTGATGAGCCAATTCTCTATCTTCTATTGAGATAGACCTTTGCCTCAATTTATCATCATCTATGTGCCATGTGCTCAAACATTAATATGCACATCATAGAATAAATAAGTACCATGAAAAATGTGCTATATTTTATTCAATTAATACTATAAACTAGACCTTGAATATCACTAAAAAATGATGGATAAATTGTCCCTTGTCTAACATGCATAGTGTGAGTACAAATGATACTCTTGGAACTAGATCCCATCAAACACATACAATCCTCATCTATTTGTGGTTTCCCTTTTGATGTTAGATCTTATAGACCACGGTGAGACACCACATTTAGAGATTGTACTCTTTAGTGGTATATGAAATATAAGGCCATTATCCCCATGAATTGGACACAGACCTTTGTTAAAATAAGGAGATATATAATCAAAGAGTTTTGAGATATATAAGCAGATCAAGTAGAGTGTTGTAGGATTTGTCTCGACCATGACAAAACGTTTAAGGACCCGTTGGGCAAGCAAAGTTTTAGAATACAAGAAGTTCAACATAGGGAATGGTTTATTGGTGGACTATTGCTCAACATCTGCATTCCCCTCGCACAACAAAAAATCACCATTTGAGAAGAGGCTCTAGATATTTCTATACAATTGGTATCCATGCCTTGAGGTGGTGAGACTTCACTAGGAATGGTGTAAATTTAGATATAGCTCATTGTGATATCAAATAACTTGTAGGAATTTATCTAAAGATAAAGTAGTGAGTGACAATGTTTGGTCCAGTTTGTGTAGGACTAAGGGGCAACACAAAAATGGATGCCCACTACTGGGTAATTACACTAGCATGGTTTCCCCAAAATTGTTCCCCACGAGGTCCAAGCTAGATTGGTGTGAAATCTGTAGACAATGTGGAAACGAGCCACCTCATTTTCCCATGCTACAAAAGTATCAAACAACTACAAACTCACCATTCTATTAATTTTGCAAATTCATAGGACATGATGTGAAGAACTACATGTCATTGAAAATGATGGAGGAAAACAAAGAAGACACCCACTAAGTGTATATGATGGAGGATAATGGAGGAAGAGGACAAGGAGGATTTGACGAAAGGGGATGAGGTGGATATGGATGCTTAAAAAGATCAACCTATTTTAATTATGGAGAAGTCAACCATATTGGGTGACATTATATGGAACCTTGAGTACTTTGTTCCTATTGTCACAACATTGATCATCGAATAGAAGAATTTCCAGATCTGATGAAGAGATGGGAGGAAAAGAAAGTGTGCATTGTGACAGAAGAACTGTGCATAGAGGATGTATGCACTTCACATGTACATGTGGTGACCCAAGGAGGAACAAAGACTGTGTTAGATGCATATGCAATATTGACTGGAAAAATCAAGAAAACTACACCAGTCTCATCAAATTTTGATGTAGGCATGCAGATAAAATTATTGCACAATGTAATAGAGACCCCTTAGAATGCACTTGAAGGAAGCAGGGACTAGTAAGAGCTTGAAGGATGAGTTTTCTACTTAGGTGAGTGAATTTTTGAAGTGTCTTATCAAGTTATTGAGAAATTAGAAGTTATCTAATAAATGAATAAATGTTCAAGATAAGTGGATATTAATGTTGGAAGATGATGGTCCCTGAGGTGTAGGACAGTTGGTGACAGAGTGTGTTGTTAACGCACTCCGTGATGTTAAAGCCACCGTTTCGAAACCTGCGGGGATGAAAAATCCAACCATGTTAAGGGTTGGTGTGGATCAGGTTGGGTGCAATCCCCGAGTGATTTTGACGGCTTAGATGCCCCTGAGTCGCAGTTTCTCAAGCCACAGGCTAGTCCCATAGGTCACGGACAAACTAGCAAACAAAAAAAAAATGTTGGAAGATGATGAGCCCATCTTGGCCACCCTCCTTGAATTCAGTATAAGACAAGTCATAAATATAAAGAGAAGAACAATAAGGGAGTTTAATATGGCAATGGAGTTGGGTGGTTACAAAATGAAGGATGTCATGTTGTATCTAGGATCTAATGTGAACATCCTCCTAAATAAATCATGGGAGTTTATGGGGAAGCCAAAGATGGTTTAGTCACCCATTCAATTGAGATTATCCAATCAACATATAATTTTCCTTATTATGAGAGTGGACAGTGTGGAGGCGGTTATAGATGGGGTGAAAACTATGGTTGCTTTCAAAGTAATTGAGATTATGGATGAGAAGGAACCCTACCTAGCATTGTTGAGGATAGACTTGGAGTTTAATAATGATGTTATTTTAAACCTTAAGCACATAAATATATCATTCGAGGAAGGATATCCTAGAGTAGTTCCTCTTTTGGACCCCATCAAATGATAAATATATACATAACTAGTGAAGATGATATGCAAAGCTTTATATTGGAAAATATTTATAATATTACTGCATGGAAGGAAGATTGTATTAATCCAACAATAGATGGTGAATTGAGTTAGAGGTGTATCTATTGATATGACATAGATTCATAAGATGTTATGGGTAGGTGGTATATGGGAGGCTATGAGTTATTGTGCAGAAGATGTACAAACCTAAAGAAGTATGTGTGCTAGATAGGACAAAACTACATGACCCACCAAAAATTGATGGAATTGGGCGAGTTACATTATTTCTAGATTGAATGGAGGAGCATGTGCCTAAAGAATAGAGGTTGTTGGTAATGGATATAGTCATAAAAGGAACCCCTATGCGCTAGTGCATTGCACACATAAAGAACTTGTAGAGTTGGGCATAGGTGGTAACGTCCATGTCACCAAAGTTCCAACCATCTAAGGAATGGGAGATACCAGATATATATAAAGGTATAGAAGAACCTAAGAAAAATATTTGGTATTGTCAAAGGAGGTGGAAGGAAAATAATTTCCTAGAAGAGGAGTGGATACATAGGTTTATCCATACATTAGATATTGTCCCTAAGAGTTGGTATGTACATAAAGAAACTAGAAGACAAACCAAAGACTAAGAATCCATGCAAAATAAGTTATGTGTGACATTCAAATTCACTTCAAATCATCCCATGATGTCTAAGATTTTGAAGGAGATGAAGCATTTTAACTTTCATGACAAGGAAATGCACGTGAACCTAGCATAGAGAGTGGTTTACATGTATCACAAAACGTTGGAGAAATTAAAGGAACCCATGTATTATTAGAATGGAGAAGATCCAACACAAGAAGATGATCTAAGAAACATAGACTTTGAGGAGTTAGTTAGTGAAAGAGATATTTAAGGAAAAGATCCTAAGAATAGTACTCCAAATTATAGGCAACCTATAAAGATAAAAAAAAGTGGATCATTGGGATAGAGTGAAAACCAAAATTGGAAATTATTGGAGACTACTGGGATCAAGAGGATATTACCTAGGTAGTTGATTTGGTTAAATAATACAAGGACCTGTTCCCCAAGATATTTTAGGAAATGAAAGGGAATGAAGGGTCCTTGGGAGAAACAAAGATCTGGCTAAAACTTGAGGCTACACTAGTAAGGAAGCAACCATATAGATTGAATCTTAAGTATAGGGAGAATGCATTAATTGAATAAAATGCTCAATATACTACCATATAGATTGAATCTTAAGTGTAGTGATAATGCATGAATTGGATAAAATTCTCAATGTAGGTATAATTTTCCTAGTAGGAGAATTGGAGTGGATCGGTCCTATGATATCTCAAAACAAGAAGTCATGAGAAGTAAGGATATGTGTTGATCTTAGATTGTTGAATGCATTCTATTTCCATGACCCCTTTCCCACACCATTTATTAATGAGGTCTTAGAGAACATGGGAGGGAGAGAAGCTTATTCATTCATTAGTGCACTTTCAAGGTAGCATTGGGTTAGAATTGCAAAAGAGGATAGAACTAAGACAATATTTGCAACTGAATGGTGGTCATTTGCTTGTAATGCGATGCCTTTCAAACTGAAGAATGCACCTACTATATTCTCAAGGATCATGTTTTTTGCCTTTAAATAATTCATACACAAGATTTTGATAGTTACTTGGATGATTGGAATATTTTTAGTCTATTCTCGAACCATCTCTATGTATTGAGATTGATGTTGGAGACAAATTGTAGATTTCATTGAACCTGAAGAAGTGTATCTTTTGCACTCCCTTTGGGGTGTTGTTAGGACATGTCCCGTGTAAGAAAGGATTGTTGATATATCATGCCAAGATCATTGGGATTGTTGTATGACTCCCACAACCTTTGTAAATATCTTATGTTCCAAACTCAAACATACATAGTATTATCATAAGTTCATCATAAATTATGCATGCATTATAGCTACTGGAGAAACGATTGAAAAGAGATGTGAAATTTGTTTGGAATCCATCATGCCAAGAAGCATTTGATCTATTGAAGGATAAGCTAGTTACTGCACCTATCCTTGTATTCCATGACTTGACCAAACTATTTCATGTGAATGGTAATGGCTCTACTATTGCACTTGGTGTAGTGATTTTGCAACTAGGAGAAGGTGGTATTGGTGTTGGTGCATAGTGGGAAGACCTGGGGTTCAACATTAATTCACCAACAAAACCCTAAAGATACTGGCCCTTTCGGCATCACCCGCAAGCGGGTGAAGTCACACTTGAGGTATCTATGGGGACTGTAGGAACCAGGTTTCTGTAGTCATGAAGGGAAGTGAGGCATTCATTCTTACCATTCTACTTAACATTCATTCATTATACCATTCATCATTTACATAGAACCATAAGAGAAAATAACATAATTATATTAACCATACATTCATTAAGTGCATGCAATAACCAGAACAGTAAACAAACACATCGAAGAGACACACAAATACACCATATTTAATGTGGTTCACCTCGAACTGGACTACGTCCACAATGACAAAATTCTCATATTATTATTCAGATTTATTCTTTACAAAAGGTGTGCATTGCGCTCATACATGATATCTCAGTTACAACCCCACATTGCCTTGTTGTTCGCGCATACAATGCACACTTCCCTCCTCAAATCTCTCCCCAAAAGCTTAGAACCCACTTATGCATAACACCCAAAACTTAGAACTCTAAAATTCAAGTTTTCTCCACACGAACTACTTTACCCCAAAAATCCTTTACATATTTATACTTTTACAATAGGGCTTATCCTGTTACAAAATGGATCAAAATGTCTAACTATTCTAACTAACTTCCGCCTTTTGCGCGCATTGCTCTTGAAAATGCGCTAACAACCTTCCTTTGTTCTACACTTGCTGCTCCTTAGCCGACTTGTCACACAGTTTTCTCTTGCGTGATTCCCAAAACTGGTCCCAAAATTTGTTGCTCCAAGAGGCCCCCAACACTCACCTGTGGCTTGTCTCGAGCCACTTCAGGTCTTGTTCCATGTTGCCATGAAATTCTGGACCGTTTCTCTTGCAATCGTGACCTTTTCCTTTACTTGTGTTTCCTATTGCAAAATCCCCTCTGTTGTCTCTACAGTAATTTGGGTCTTCAGCTTCTTTGTACTCTCTTGTACTGCCTACTTCACTATGCCTTGCACAACTGCAAGTTATTATGTTACCTGGAATGCTTCCTGCTGCAATATATCAATCTTTTGTGCATGACCCTGTTGTTCTGCTCTCAATTGATTTATGTCTAAGTACAAATTCCTATTCTCTATGACTGCAATCATGTTTTCTACTGTAGTTAAAGTGCTTAAAGTGATCATAGTATCTTTAAAATTTTTCGCCTCCTCCAACAAAGCCTGCAATTTCTACCATATTCCTTAAAAATCTGCATCTTCTATTAGTTCAATCCATACTTGTGTGCTTTCTTCATACAACTTGGCACACTCCTCCAAAATCTTGATACTTTCCACTGTTGTCGTAGTTGTCTTCTCTCTGTGTTCCCTTTCCTTAGGTGGAGTGCTTGGCGTAATGCACACTTCTAAGTCTACTATCTTCACGTGGAAGCCCTAAATGGATTCGCTAATCTTCGATACTTCTTCTTCTAATGACGCATCTACTTCCATCGGGACCTCTAGAATGTCTCTATAAACCCTCTAGATTGCCTGTTGTATCCTTGTTTCTTTCTGTTCGGCCTCGTCCCACTCCATCATAACTTTTTTGTAGTCTATATGCAAGGATGCCTTGTCATTTTTCACTCTGGTCAATTCTATCTCTATCGACTCTGCATGCAAATTTATCTCTTGTGTAACACTTGTCTGCAAACCCTTTAATATATTCATTGGAAACTTCGACAAGACTAAAAAAATATGACTTAATGCATCTGCTCCTGCATATTTTTCAAGGGGAACCCTATATCCCCTGGTGATATCTTTACCAATCAACGCTTTACTAATATTTTTGATGGGTGAGAGGTCGTTGACCTTGCTTCTATAATATTTGCAGTACTCTATGTGTGTTCTTCCTCTATCCTTTGCTCTAGTGCTGACTTGGCTGCTTCTAAAAGTTAACATAATGAAGCTATATGTTCCTGCACATACATGTGTATCTCCTCGTGTTTTTGTGTTGTGCATTGAAACACTTCTTCTATCACTTCCTTTACTTGATCTCCTATTTTCTCTAGATCATCTTCTATCAGGGCCCGAGAGACCACTTCCTTGAATGCTTTTCTCTTCTCGCGTTGGTGTATTGATTTCCTTGTATCTTTTTCCTTCCTCTTCTCTCCTCGACGCAGTACTATTTTCTATGTATCTCCTATGCCATTTCCTTGTCCTACCTATTCCGCTTCTTCTTATTTTGGATCATTTCCTGGAGGTTGTGTTTTTGGCTGCTCCGTTTCGGGTGTTGGGGTTTTCCATTCTTCCTCCCAGTCTTCTATAATCTATCTAACCTCATCACTTGTCAACTTGTCTCTGGTCGTCAACCACTACTGATTCGAGACCTTCTTGGCTTGGATATACATATGGTGTTTTTCTGCTTTAAAACATGTAATTTCCTTGTATGCTTCCACCACCCGCGGTAGTATGCGTGGTGTATAAATGTTTTTCTGAATTGCATCCTTGTAAACATAGAAAGTGATGTTATTTTCCAACTGTCTTTCCTTGTGCATAGTATGCCAGGAGTTCACATATCTTGTTTTCGAACATGGTTTCTTAGAAACTCCTAGAAATCGAGTGTCTTTTGGCTCCCTCCATGACACTGATGCAATCAATATCAATAGCCATGCGTAATGAAATTTTGTTCCTTTATCTTGTGCCTCCCTACATTCCATCAAGAATTGTTTTACCAAGAACGTCGCCTAGTTCATTTGTACTCCTGCAACACACTTCTCATCTATTATTATTACACTTGATGGTACTTGATATTTGCGACACTTCCTCAACAACTTACAGGCATGAACCTGCATCATGAACCTGACAATGTCATTATTAATACTTTCAACATCCAAATTGCATGCTCCTCTAAATGTGTCATACTTTTCCTTCATCTTCATTGCCAAGGATTTCTCATTATATTTGTCCATGAATAATGGCAGTGGGTCTCCCCCTATTAAGGGTAACTCGGTGATCCACGCAATGAGTTGAGTGTCTATCTAGACTGGCCTATCCAACTATAAGAATCCTGTATGGATGTAGCTCAATAACAACTTGACAAAAATATTTATATCCACACTCCTGCCAAAATGTGGAATCCATTATAGATTAAGTATTCATGTTTTCTCCAGCCCTGCTGCCCATTTCTATGGCTCTACTATAACTACTGTGAATCCAGGATTAGTCTTGTGTGCATGTACTTATCTGGTGATAACTCTGGAAAATTCTTAATGTCTACCAAGTCATGGTATGCATACTTCAAATTTCCCATTGCGCCTAGCATATCTCCTTCAATAATTACCCCCGGTGGGATCTCTAGTTCGACAAGTTCATACTTTGGCTCCTTTGGTAGCTTTACCTTCTTCGTTGTCGGCTTCCTGGGTGGCACATAATCATTTGAAAATCTAACTGGGTTTGGCCTCGACGCTGATTTTCTCGAGGTTTACTTGAATACGAGTATCGATGTCTTCTTGGTGTGTTGTTTCTTCTATTGTGATGGGGTTTCTCTTATCTTCAGTGGCACCATTACTCTCTGCGACTAACTCATGTATGGAACTTACTTGCTTGTCTCTATCAGACTTGACTTTCTCTGCAACAATGGATGTCCCTGACTCTCTTGTTCTCTCAAATGTTCATGCAACAAGAACCTTTTCCTGTCAACCCCTCATATGCTTTTATAGCCTATCGCCAACTATTTCCATTCTTCTTTGTGCCCAAACTTGCAGTCTAATCCACTTTCACTCATTCAATTCCTTCACCAACTCTTCATTAACTTCATATGCTTCGGTCGATAATATGTGGGATTTTGTAGCCTGTAAAAATCCTCTTTCCATTTTTCATTTATGACTATGCATCTCCACTACCTCGTTTTCATGTTTGCTCTTTAATGTGTGTCCTGTCATGCATTTTCTTTAATGCTTTTCCTACCCTCTACACATATCTTTGTGGCACTTCAATCCTCCTTCCTGCACAAAATTCCTTCCTCTTTATACATCTTTGTGACATTTCTGGTTTTTCTCCTTCTGCATGAATCCAACCTTCTGTCTCTTGCATCAAACTCTTTTATTTCTTTTCTTCTTTTCTTTTCCTCTTTCTATGATACACTACAATACAAGTACTATGGTAAACCTTCTATGCAGTCTGACTAGTGCACGGAAGCATGACTGTCCCTATACAGTTTTAGTCGACTACCGTTAACCAATCCTTCCACGGGTTTCCCATTCAGTTTCTCCAACTGAACAACACCTGCATCTGTCACATATTTGATCACATATGGATCTAACCAATGCATTTGGAACTTCCATGGATGCTGCAAAAACTAGGTCTACTGTTTAGAACTTCTTTTGTTTAATATGTCTGTCATGCCATGCTTTTTTGTGCACTTTCTAAACTTGATAATGAGATCCTACGACGAACCAGTCCATGCTTTTCTCTTTTACGCTCAAATCTGTAAGATCTGTCAATGCAACAATGCACAGACTTGCTACGATCAACTTCATAGGCATAATTGCTTCCTGACCATACACTAATCTGAAAAGTGTCTGTCCTATCAACTTCTTTCATGTAGTCCTATATGCCCACAACATTGTTGGAATCCTCAAGTTCCGATCATCTCAACTTACGTTAAAAACCTTCATCAACACATGTTCCATGATCTTATTGAATGCTTCCACTGTTCCATTTGCATGAGGATGGTACGATGTGCTATTTTGATGATGAATCTTAAACTCCTCTGTCAAAGTTGTAATTGTCCTATTCAGAAAATGGGTCCCCTGATCACTCATCTGTCATGGGCCTGGCGAGCCTATGGTCGGGCGATGAAATCACCTGACACTGCTAGTCACCGTGCGACACCACAATCGTTCATTTATCGACAAAACCAAAATAAATTACTTGATTTAAACTATGCCTTACTTCATTACAACTTCGTTTATTACTTATGTTATGTCTATGTTATCTTATACTTAGTTGCAAAAGAAAAAGAAACCATTCATACAAGTACAAACAAAACATATGTGTGGGTGGCCAAACTGGCCTAATACCCAAATACATATTAACACAAAACTGAACAACAGTGTGTTGAGCCAAACCCTCATGCCACAAAAAGAAAGTTTACATAAGGAGATTTCACTAAGTAGAAGTTGCAAAAGTCACACAGTTGTTCAGCAAGCTACCTTCGTGCATCCTTCCTTCATCATCACAGAATGAACCACCTCAGACTTCATCCCTGCGATACCTACATTTCTATCTTGGTGTGTCTGTCCCCTTGCTCAGTTCAGGATTTTCCTTCTTGCCACAGCTTGGAGAGACCCTTCCTTCCTTGCCACAATTCGATTTACCTTAACAACTTCCTTGAAAAAGACTTTCCCAAATCTGTGAAGGCTCCTCCCTAAGGCAACCCAAGTTACCCTCAAGGGTCTACTTGGCTTCTTGGGGAGAGCTCATCCTCCCCCTTGGTTGTGTAAATTCTAACCTTGTACAATATCTACTNCAAACTGATATTCATAAAAGAACAGAAAAGATACAATGGCAAATACAAACATTACACAGAGATTTTTCACCTGGAAACCCAAACCGGGAAAACCAACATATATTATATTCATACATTGTGTTACATTGTTTACAATACAATATACATATAGGATCCAGTGACATCCAAAACCCTAACCCAATGACCTGGATTAGTCGAAAACCCTAATTCCTTAACTGGAAATAGAAAACCATTGGCAAAAAACCATGTGCTGAAAAATCACCGAAATATCATGTGGTCTCGGAAATATGTCGTCCCGGTAATATGTCATCCCGGAAATATGTTGTCCCGGAAATATGTCGTCCCAGAAATATGTCGTCCTAGTGCGAATTTTTTTTTCGGGGGCGCTACCCCCGAACCCCCGCGCGAGGGGCTCCGCCCCCCTACACCCCCTAAGGGGGGGCCTAGCGCCCCCCCCTCTAACCCCCCTATGCACTCAGCGCAGACGCTCAGACACTACTACTCATGCAAAGAATATAACACATACCCAATAGGTTGCTATTGCAGAATCCTCAACCTACAATTTTGAAGAAGTGTCTCCCAACTCCCTATCTTAGTCGAATTCCCAAATTTCAAACTCACACTTGGTTAAATAGTCATGTGCCCTTTCCTTGCGATGTGTCTCTTCCACTTGATGCATTGCTTCGATTGCAAGCCAACGTGCACTCTTGGTTATTTGTCCACTTTCGTAGGTTCAATCGACTAGTCAAGGGGCATGCTCATCTTCCATGGCACACTCTTCCCCAACCAACGTCCACTTTCGGTTAAACATGCCAAACCTTAGCCTTCGTCTGTTTGCATGCACGATCACATCGCAAGACATCCGTCACACGTTTTTGGCATTCACCTTTTCTTGGCTGACCTTTCTCACCAATGGGGCGTCCAAAGCTCCCATGAGCGCCCATCCTTGGTTTCGCATTCGTCAATCCATCTCTTATGCATTTTGGTGGGTGTGTGTGCCTTTGTCGTACCCAACTTCACCAACCATTCGTTTCTTTGGTGGAGCACCCATGTCTTTGTGGGGTTCCCACCCAACCATCTCTTCGGTCAGGTCACCAACCTCCGTCGCAAGTCCATCTTGGTGAATTCGTACTTGGAACGACGTCACACGCCCAAGTAACCCAACTTCACTCATGAAATAACCAAACGTTCATTGAATTATCTGAAGCACAAGTATTAGCTCGTGGAGGGAGCCTGCGTGCTCCAATATAAGCTTGGAACGTTACATGCTCCACCACTCAAAGCTTTTCCATCCTCGACAAGCCTTCATATAGGTGTCTTGACTTCTGAAAACAACCATCTGTTGAACTATTGTGACAAACCTTTCCCCAATCCAACCACTTCCGTCATGTTTCACACATTGTCTAGACTCCACATCTTGAGCAAGCTGGGTAGCTATTCCAAGTTAGCGCTCATTCTGTGAAATGTACTTTGCATTTCATCGCATAACTATCTTGGTTCAACCATTCTCCACACTATCCAACTCTTGCCTTGTTGTATGATCTTCATCAAGGAGTTCCATCACAATGCCCAAGTGTTTGGACCTCCGAACTCAATATGCCCCATTCCTACTCATGCTTCGGTCTACATTTCTTGTTTGGTTCATCTTCCCATCTACTTGTGCAACCGAGGTTTCTCATCTCCTTGTCTACTTGTGATATTTTTCCACATGAAAACCTCCTGCTAATCCAACTCTTCCCAAGTTATTCAAGTTGAAGGAACCACCTAAAGGATTCTACATCTCCTTCTAACAAAGTTGTGTTCGTGCCAATACATATGCCAATTGGAAACTCTGAGTCAATCTGCACTAACCAAGCTCCCCAAGAAAGTTCATTCACTTGATGTCCCATACCACCAAAAATCTGATGTCCCATACCATTGGAAAACACCCTCATATCACTTGAAGCACTTCTTTCCCATTGTAGTTCTTGACAAATTTCTTGAACGATGCCCTTGTTGTTTCTTATATCTTCCTTGAAACAAAACCTCATGCTTCTGCCATTCATTCATTCCTTGGTTTTCTACTGCGAAAGTTGATGTCTCTATCACTCATCATCACACCCAGCTCATTTCATAATGAAGATACTCGAAAATGAAAGGAGATCACCGCATGTCTCTCACCCATATGACCAACCAAATTCACTTTCTTTGCTCCTCCTACAGATTGTAGGGCACTCAGGTATACCTCATCGCTGCTGCAACCATGCTCCTCTTGGAATCTTGGTTCACTTGATGAATCTACCCAAGGAAAACAACTGCCTTGTTTCATCGATCAACCTCCCATCCTTTTCATCACTTGTTCATGAAACACTCCAAGTGCACTAGTTCTGCACATCCAACAGTCACCTCCACCCTACTTCCTTCATGCTTTGTTTCATCCGGTCTATGCAGTATTTCGATTTGCTTAAGTCTGCAACTGTCTTCACAACTCTCTCAGCATACTATCCAAATGGCTCACCTCACAACATTTGGATCTCTCCTATGATGGTTTAAGTCATCCCACAACTCAACCAAAATGTCTAAGGCACTTATGCACAAAAGTACATCATCCAACTCTTCAACCGGACTACGCATCTTGCTGCCTTCTTCGTTACAACAATCCCTTCAACGCACTCCATACGTAAGTGCAAAAACAATTCAACTTGTCCCCATTTATTCCACCAAATCTACCTAAGTCCCTCTTCTGGAACTCGCCCAAGTAGATCACTCCAAGTATTCGCCGCATCTGCCCTCTTCTAAGCTCTCTGAACTGTTCGTGTCTTCGGTGAAGTTCGCAACACTTGGATCTCTCCCAAGTCTGTGATGGAAACATGTTGCACTTGTCATCAACCAAGTCTTCCTGTCTCTCTTCAATGAACCCAACACAACAACTCATATATCACAAAGAAATTTGGAATGAACATACCTATTTACGACTTCTTTGGCATCTTCATGGTTTGAGTCTTCTTTCTCATGGCTACACCCAATCAAGCCCATATTCCATTTCTCCGTCTGTTATCTTCATGCCCTATAGTTCCCAGCACTAGGACACCATGCACATCAATCGATTGTCAAGTCTTATGCCATTAATCGACATCCTTCTGACAGCTGTGATCCTCAATCACAACCCAACCAACCCAACCCCTCTTCCATGGTGCACAACACGAAGTTGGCACGGTGGAAAATATACCCAATTGTGATCTAAACCATGCATTCAAGTGGACCTTCCTTCTCCATCAGTTATGTTCGTGCCTTGTAATGTCTTCACACCAAGACACCATGCACAATTTTGTAGTGCACACAACAAAGTTTTCATGGTGGAATTCATGCTCAACTATCTGTGTTGCGACCAAACTTCATTTTGCCTTCTAAGTCACGGCGGTGACCCAGTTCACCGACTGCTCAAATCAATTTTGTGATTGTTGTTGTAACTCTGTGATGGTACTTCCTCCATCACCACATAATCACCTTCGCAACCACCTGTGCTCAACGCACCCAAATTGACCTTGCTCGCTTGCTTGAGTTTCTGCACTCTAATACCATCTGTCATGGAAGTGGCAGTGGTGAAGAGCTTCATCGATCCATATCTAACTCAGACCAAAATTGTCTCTTATACTATATGTCATGGAAGTGACGATGGTGAAGAGCTTACCAAATCATCCACAAGAACCACTTACACAGTCTTCTCCGATGTTCGCTCTAATACCGTCTGTCATGATAGTGACGATGGTGAAGAGCATCACCGATTTGTCTTCAATAAAATCATCTTTGATACCATTTGTCACAGGCCTGGAGAGCCTAGGGTCGGGTGACAGAAACAATCGACGCTCTTAGTCACCACACACCACAATCCTTCGTTTATCGGTAAAACCAAAATAACTTACTTGATTCAGACTACGCCTTACTTCATTACAACTTCTTTTATTACTTATGTTATGTCAGCGTTATCTTATACTTAGTTGTGAAAGAAAAATAAACCATTCATACAAGTACAAATGAAACATATGTGCGGGCAACCAAACTGACCTAATACCCAAAGACATCTTAACACAAAACCGAACAATAGTGTGCCGAGCCAAACCCTCGTGCCACACAAAGAAATTTTACATAAGGAGCTTTCACTAAGTAGAAGTTGTGAAAGTCATATAGTTGTTCAACAAGCTGCCTTTGTGCATCCTTCCTTCATCATCACATAATGAACCACCTCAGACTTCATCCCTGTGATGCCCATGTTTCTGTCTTGGTGCATCTATCCCCTTGCTTGGTTCAGACTTTTCCTTCTTCCCACATCTTGGAGTGACCCTTTCTTCCTTGCCACAGTTCGATTTGCCTTGACAACTTCCTTGAGAAAGACTTGCCCAAATCTGTGAAGGATCCTCCCCAAGACAACCCAAGTTACCCTCAAGGGTCTACTTGGCTCCTTGGGGAGAGCTCGTCCTCCCCCTTGGTTGCCACTACAGACTCCTCAACCTGCGATTCTGAAGAAGTGTCTCCCAACTCCCTACCTTAGCTAAATTCCCAAATGCCCAACTCGCACTTGGTTAAATAGTCTCGTGCCCTTTCCTTGCAACGCGACTCTTCCAAGCAATGAGCACTCTTGGTTATTTGTCCACTTTCGTGTGTTCATATGACTAGTCAAGGGGCATGCTCATCTTCCATGCACATGCTCTTCCCCATCCGACGTCTACTTTTGTTTAAACATGTGTAACCTTAGCCTTCGTCCGTTTGCATACACAACCATGTCGCAAGACGTCCGTCACATGCTTTTGGCGTTCACCTTTTCATGACCGAACTTTCTCCCCAATGGGGCATCCAAAGGTCCCATGGGCGCCCATACTTGGTTTTGCATCCGTCAAGCCATCTCTTATGCGTTTCATTGGGTGCTATGCCTTCATCGCACCCAAATTCATCAAAAATTTGTTTCTTCGGTGGAACAACCCATGTCTTCGTGGGGCGCCCACCCAACCAGCTCTTCAGTCAGGTCACCAACCTCCGTCGCAAATCCATCTTGGTGAAGTTTTACTTGGCACAGTGTCGCACACCCAAGTAACCCAACTTCACTCATGAAATAATCGAACGTTCGTTGACTTATCCGAAGCACAAGTATTAGGTCGTGGAGGGAGCCTGCACACTCTAATCGAAGGCTATAATGTTACATCATCATAATCCTTCGACATCCAAACCTTGTAACCACTTTTTCAGACAGAAATCGTGGAACAATATTTGCACTACAATCTCTAACTTGTTCTACTTCATCCCATCTAGTCAAGTACTCTGTTGCAGTGATGATGTATCTTGCTCCTGACCTCTTCGTTGGTGGATTTATCGGTCCAATGAAATCCACTTCCCATTTATAAAATGCTTGCATTGTCACTTGCGGTACTAACAAAATCTCATCCCTCTTAGAAGGCTTCCCAATTTGTTGACAGACATCACAATTTTGATAGAACTCTTTTGCATCTTTATGAAGGGTGGACCACCACAGTCCTACATTCAAAATCTTCTAAGTTATCGCTTTTCCTGCATAATGGCCTTCTAGAACCCCTTCATGTGCCTCTGATAGAATCAAAGGTCTCTCATGCTCCAATACAAAATTTCACAGAACATCGTCTGCGCCTAAATTATACATATTCCCTGTTATAAGTTGATAGTTTGTTTCCTTCACTACTAACTGCTTCTTCGACATAACTGTTAAATCAGGTGGGGCTACTCCTATGCTCAAGAACTGGACTATGTCTGTAAAATAATCATCGATCACTTGTACTGCAAATAAGTGTGCGTCTGGTAGATTGTCATCCAAGTTTCCTACATCTTCTCCTAATAATATGTGCGACAAATGATGAGGTCCTGAATTGAACTTCCCCGGTTTCACGACTAATTCAAAGTCATACTCCTGAAATAATAATAGACATCTACATATCTCCCCTGCTAACATTGGCTTATTGACTAGGTATGTTAGTGTAGAATGATCTATGTACATCTTAAAGTGAGATACCAACAAATAATGTCTAAACTTCTGCAATGCATATACCATGGCAAGTCCTTCACGCTTTGTAGTAGTATAATTTGCTCTGTAGTTAACAACTTCCTCCTTGCAAATGCAATGGGATGGTCCAAATCTCCTTTTCCTGACTAAGCTAGAACTACACCTAATGTTATAGATGATGCGTGCACATGAACATGGAAGTCCTTCTTCCAATTTGGGAAAACTAAAATCGACACGATGATCAATATCTGCTTAGATTTATCCAAACTTTGTTGACATTCCTCATTCCATTGAAACTTAACTTCCTTCTTCAACAACTTCTTTAAGATATGATCTACGCGTATCCTCTAATGAACTTTATGTAGTAACCTATAGGACCCAAGGTTTCTCTCAACTATTGCATTGAAGTAGGGGGTGGCAAATCCATAATCACAACAATCTTTGCAAGATCAACCAAAAGACCTTGTTTACATACTACATGACCTAATAAGATACATAAAGTTGCGCAAAAAATGCACTTACTTAAAATTCAAAGAAATCTGGAATTGCCTACACCCGTCCAACATCAAGCGCAAAGTCTCAACATGATCCTTCAACAGACTAAATACTTTGCAATGATCTAAGTATGATTCTAAGAACTTATGGATAAAACTCTTTAAAGGCTGCAACAACTACTCTAGAAAATACTGTTGGGAAATTATTCAATCCGAAGGGCATGACTGTGTATTGATAGCTTCCCCATTTTGTCGCAAAGGTTGTCTTATATCTATCTTCTTGCACAATCTTGATCTAATGATATCCCAAGAATCCATCAATGAATGAATAGGGTTCTTGTCCTCCTATATTCTCCAACACTTCATTTGTAAACATGGTAGGAAATGGATCATGTAAACAAACATCATTTCATTTTCTCAGATCTACGCAGATTCTAATTCCACCTATCTTCTTGTCTTGAACTACCATCAAACTGATCCACTCTAACTCTGCAACAAGTTCAATAATTCCTACTTCCAATATCCTGTCTATCTCTGCTTTCACCTCCTTCTTTTACATTGGGTTCAATCTATATGGTGTATGTTTTACATACTTGGCATCTGGCTTCAAAGGAATCTTCATCTCTCCTAGCTCCCCAGAAATCCATTTCATCTCTAAAAAGGTAGTCAGAAACAAGTCATGGTATTCATGCAGTAAATCAACAATATTTTCAATGATTTTGTCGTTCTAGTAGTCTCCAATGTTCGCAAACTTGGGGGCTTTCCTCGGTACCAATATTCACTTTGCACATTCTCAATGATTTTGTGTACACAACAAATTCAAGTTCTGGACCCTCTACTACACGTTCTCCTTCGAATTCTGGTATTTGCACATTTCTCGGGTCTTCGTATTCCTTGTCTTCCTCAACAACATTATAGCATTCAAAAATTTCATGAACTATCACAGAGGATCTATGTGCACTACATAAGGGTACTAGTTATCTCAGATCTTCTATTGTAAAATTTTTTTCCTTAATAACCTGCAAAGTTGTGTCTATTGGCCGGGCATCACCCTCAAAGCTGAAAGTCACCTCAAAGTTGCGCATCAACTCTTCCCAGTGTGTTGTTCCTCATCGCAATTTCAACTCTAAATACCGGTTATTCGGGATTGTGTGCAGGGTATGTACAAACAAATTCATCCATTCTTTCTTAGGTACTAATCTCCATGTCGTTGTGCACTGTGTAACATGCTCCGCTGCAAAAATTAACCCTATATACTTATGCAAAATATATTTTGTTCCAAACCTGACTTGTAATAGTCTTCTGCACTATTGGAAACTATCTATTCTTTCCTTATGTGTAGTCCACCATCTCGCCAGGGTCGCTTTCAATGTGACATCTAAAGCTAGTAGTCTCTATTGATTTGGTATTTGCAATTCAAATTCTTTCAAAAAAAATCTACTTCTGTTAGTCCATCATACTTCGGGGGGTCACATACCTCAGCTCCAATCCAACACAATGAATAGGTGATCCGAGCACATCTCCTTGTGGGTACTTCATGCAATATTTGTTGCCAATGTTCTAGGGATTTTTCTGAATTTGACACGCAAGAGATAATACTTCTCCAACTAAGTGAACCATCCATCATGGGATTAACATAATCATCCATCCAAGCAGTCATATTATAAAGGTTATCTAGTTCTTTTCCCATAGCTGGTTCCACATATCTTCTTCCTTATATAAGGTCTAATGGCGCAATGAATTTCAAATATCCTACTTCAAATACCATCTGTCTTTTCTTCGTATCAATAATAGTCTGGTTATCAAAATCCCAATCTAGTCCCAAAAATGCTGAATAAGGTTTGCTTCCATCTACTATTTCAATTAGTAGAAAATATATGGTACTGCGCACTCCATTGATGTTCACATTCATTCATGTCAATATTCCAATCGGGACTATGTTATATTGATTTGCTAATCTCAAATGAATAGGTGACCATATCAATTTCGACTTGCCCATTGTTTCCCATGTCTTCTTTGGAATAATGTTTACATCATATCCTAGGTCCAAAATGATATTGTCCATGTCATAACCTCCTATCTATGCACTGATTCATAATTCTCCTTTCATCCTCTTCTTACAATGCACCTGATTCACTGATCATTTTGTGACAACTTCTTACCTATCTTGCACACATTGATCGATCATTCCACACATTATGCTTAATGCAATTTCATCCTTCACCAATTCTAAAGAACTCTTGAAGAAAATTTTAAAAGTGCTTACCTTCTCAAATTTCCTTTCTGTGTTCATGTGGTCATAGACTGGAGGCATGCCATACATGGGTGACCTCTCATACAAGGGTGGCACGGTCAAATTCAATGCTATCCATTATGCTCCTATCAGTTCTTTCCTTGATTATCCAGGAAAGTTCAAATCTCCTACTTCAAATACGATATCAAGGTTCAAATCTCCTACTTCAAATAAGTATAAGGTTTGATTTCTAGGGTCAAATAACAGGGGAGGTTTTGTTTCTTGCTTGACCCACTGGTAAGTTCCTTGATCCACCGCATCAACTCTTGTTCTTGTTCTTCTGCGCGTAGCTGCTGCTACCCTCGACTAATCTTCGCACTCTTCAACTTCTATCATCTGTACCTTCGAGTTCCTTTTTCTTGCCACTTCATGATCAATTATAGATAGTCCTCCATCACATGGTCCAATTGTCTACAATATGTACATGTCATGTAGGGATTCAGACAATATTGAGCTAAATACCCAGGTTGATTACAATTATAATAGATAACTAGTCCTCTTCCTTTGCCGAATCCTTCTCTTCTGTGATATTTGAATCCTCCTGTACCTCCTTGGTTATACCTCTCAGGGTATTTTACTATGGTACTCCTTATTCTATTTCTTCTTCTCCTTGGACTCTATATGCATCTGCAGTGCACTCTCTCATGAGATCCAGTGTGTGAAAATCCTTCTCATCATGTCCCACAAATTTACAAAAATTAAATTTTATATTTCTCACCATTCTTTGATACTTTTGCATCATTGGACAAGCAATTGGATGATGACCCATTGTTTTACATATTTAACACTAGACCCTTGCTCCTTGACCCAAGGGATTTAGAGCTCATGTAGCCAAATATTGCAGAAAATATGGACACTTATTCTTATAATGACCTTTTGTTCTGCATGCGACACACCAAACTTCTTTGTGGTTTTCCTTCCTTTAGCTAGTTCCTGTAACTGAATAGTCAACATTGCTAATTGCGACTGAACTTGATCCATCCCTGCACCATTCTCTCCTATATGGAATGCTTCCAACTTCATAACAATTTCTAGGGCTTCTGACCATGTCGTGATCTTCTGTTGCGTCAAAGGGAATTGTATATGTGACAACAATCCTGCAATAAAGCCACTCCCTATGTTGCTCATCTAGAATATGGAATTTCAACCTATCCATTAGTATCTTAAATATTTGATCAAAGTCCCATACAGATTCATTCGTTAACTGCTTAATTTCCTTCATTTCTGTAATGCATTGCGATTCAGACTTCGACTTCTGAAATTCTTTCGATAAATCTTGCTTGATATATGCCAATGTCCTAGCTTGTCCCGTGGATGTAGTGGATTGATATTTCATAAACCAAAGTAATGAGCGCTCTCTAAATGTCATTTCCAACTGCACAATCTTTGCATCATCATCTTGGAAATTCTTCATTGTCCAAATTTCCTCACAAACAAACAAATGTTCTTATGGATCTTTTGTACCTGCTCCATGGAAGACAAACATTCTCAAAGTAGGATCTACTCTCGCCATCGTGCTCTGTGCAGTATTCCTTCTTAGTGATACTACATACAACTATGTTATCAGACTACTTCCACTACTCTAACTACCTTTACTACTATATTTACTTCCTCCACTAACTACAATTGACAAACTTTCAGATCTTACCTCATTTCTTGGAGATGCACATGGGGTTGTGGGTTCGACGCAGAGTTTGACCTGAGTAGGATGTAATGGATCTTATTCTACTGGACTGAGCTGATGGTATTTTCCTTATGTGCATGAAATTCCTTCAATCTAGAATACTACATCGGTGTCTCTTTCATCTATCTCATTGTGTTTCTCTTCTCTCTCAGCCACAATCCTCTTCATATTATACCAAAATCTCTTTCCACTACGCAATACTCCAATCTCGTCATCTATCACACACTCTTCTTCCCTTGACATCCTTAGCCCATCTGTCCTTCATTCACTCTTCCCTGCATCCTTCTTCTCCATAGGCTCAGATCATCCTATGGTCATCCCCCAGTCCCTCGATGCACGCAAAGGAACTTAGCTGCTAAGGAAATTAGATTCCATCTTCATAACTCCCTTATCACATAGTAACATATTTATCCAAGTGGACAATGACTTCAAGTATCTTCCATGTGAACCCTTAAAGAAATCTCTTTCAGTAATGCTATATGACTGAGTCGAATCTATAGCAAACTTGACCAAACTATTTCATGTGAATGTTGATGGCTCTGCTATTGTAGTTGGCGCAATGCTTGTGCAACTAGGAGAAGGTAGTATTTTTGTTGGTGCATAGTGGGAAGACCCGTGGTTCAATATTAATTCACCAACAAAACCCTAAAGATATCGGCCCTTTCGGCATTACCCGCAAGAAAGTGAAGTCTCACCCAAGGTATCTATGGGGACTGGAGGAACCAGGTTTTCGTAGTCATGAAGGGAAGTGAGGCATTCATTCTTACCATTCTACTTAACATTCATTCATTATATCATTCATCATTTGCGCAAAACCATCATAGAAAATAACATAATTGTATTAACCATACATTCATTAGGTGCACACAATAACCTAAACAATAAAAAAACACATCACAATGAGACACAAAGACACCATATTTAACGTGGTTCACTCAAATTGGGCTACACCCACAACGACAAGCTTCTCATATTATTATTTAGATTTATTCTTTACAAAAGGTGCGCATTGCACTCATACATGATATCTCAGTTATAACCCCACATGCCCTTGTTGTTCGTGCATATAATGCACACTTACCTCCTCAGATATCTCCCAAAATATTAGAACCCACTCATGCATAACACCCAAAACTTAGAACTCTAAACTTCAAGTTTTCTCCACACGAACTACTTTACCCCAAAACCCTTTACATATTTATGCTCTTACAATAGAGCTTAGCCCATTACAAAATGGACCAAAATGTCTAACTACTTCTAACTAACTTCCTCCTTTTTCACGTGCTACTCTTGAAATGCACTAACTACCTTCCTTTCTTCTATGCACAATGCTCCTTAGCCGACTTGTCGCATGGTTTTCTCTTGCACAATTCCCAAAACTGGTCCCAAAATGTCCTACTCCAATAATTGGTCATCCTATTTATTTCGTCAGTATAAAATTGTGTAATGCAATAAAAACTTACACCACTATAGAAAGAAAAGGCCTTTCCATGGTGTACACACTACAAAAAATCAAGCATTATCACTTGGTGAATGCATTCAAGTTCTTTATTGACCACTCTATACTGAAATATTTGGTCAATAAGCAAGTGTTGGGGGGGAGGATTTTTAGATGGTTGCTTTTGTTTTGTGAATTTAACTTTGAAGTAGTGGTTAAATTTGGGAAGCACAATGTGGGACTTGATCACTAGTCTAGGCTAGAATCAAGGGAGAAAGGAGGTAACGTTGATGCTTATTTCCTAGGTGTACACTCATTCTAGGTGGAAGAACATATGAATAAATTTAAAGAGATTGTAGAATTATTGGCAATTGGGAAAGCACTTAAAGAGAATACATACGTGTAATGATGATAGTTATTGACCTATACGATAGATTACTAGCTCATTGCATGACAACTTTATAAGCTCAATGCAAATATAATTCTACAGAGATGTGTGTTTGAGAACAAATGAGTTGCACTTCTCTTTGAGCACATGAAGGGGCTATAGGTGAACATAGTGTAGGGAAAGAAATATCCCAAAAGGTGTTGTGTGCAGGACTATGGTCCCTTATTTACATTAGGATGCTAAGGATTACTACAAATAATAGGATGTTTGTTAGCATGTGGGAAGATATCTAGACGAGATGAGTTGCCTTTCTTTCCTATAGTATCATTGGAACTATATGAGAAGTGGGTAATATAGTTTGTGGGCCCAATAAACCCCCTTTCATAGAGGATTACCATGCGCTATATTATCACTGCGAAAAATCACTTGACGCACTTGGCTGAAGCTGCACCGATGAAGGATTGCACCAAAGAGACTACTATGCATTTCATGTTCAAGAATATCATAACAATATTTGATTATCATAGGCTATTAATGTGTGATTAGGGTACACACTTTGAATAACAAAATTAGAGCATTGAACAAAGAATTCATGATTTATATAAGAAAAGAATCCCATATCATCCATAGGAAAATGAACAGTGGAGGTTTTCAATAAGATTGTGGAAAACATACTAACAAAGATCTCTAATGTGTATTGAGATGATTAGGATGAGCATGTTTCTGCAGTTTTATGGGCATATACATCTACAAGTAAAAGGTTAACAAAACACACTCTCTTTCGATTGGCTTATGGAAAGGTAGAGGCCATGCCCTTGGAGTTTGTGGTTCCTAGTATGCACATTGTAGTAGCCATAAAAATAACTAATGATGAGTTGCTTCATGGGAGGCTAGAGGACCTAATGAGCTGGAAGAAGATCAAGCTATTGTTGGGTTTAACCAAACAATGGAGAAGTAAAGTTAGAAGGCTTGGCATGACCACAACATGTAATGGAACCTCAATCACTTGTTTTACTTTATGACAATAGATTTTTGAAGAGTCCAAGGGAAATGTGGATGAGATGGCATGAGACCCTTCCATATTGCATATATTTCAAAAGTTGGTGCAGTGAAATTGATTAAGTTGGATGGCTAGCCTATGAAGGGCTTGGTAAATGGTAGTCGAATGAATCCCTACGATGAATCGTTAGGCACCCAATGAACCCTTGCATAAGTTAAACATGCGTACCATAGTAGAATTAAAATGAGATAGAGAGAGTAGCAGTTGAAGGGTTCATGATGGTGACAAGTTAGTTAGTGTTTGAGTTGGTAAGTGAAATATCATGTGACCGTACACATTAGTTATTGGTGATTGTTAAGTAGTTGTCAAGGAAATAAAGCAAATAAAGGTATTATGATTTATGGAAAGGTACCAATCAGATGGTTATTTTAATGTAATGGGTCTGAAAATAATAAGAAAGATGATGGGACAACTTTTCTCTAGTCTTTGGGGAAGGACTATGGAAAATACCGATGGAAGAAACCCTAGCAATGGCGAAGTGCAGGGTCGATGCTGACTAGTCAGGTTCATCAAAGCTGGAGTATGGCGGTAGGTGGTAGGCTCTTGGTTTGATGCCTTGGGCTGAGTCAGAGCCCTACCAATTAATGCTAGAAGGTAAGTTGTATTGATGTTCTTAATATGAGTTTCATATTTCCTCTGACAGGGTGAGATGTAGGTCCTATAGGACATGCTATAGGACAATGTCGTGCAGATTAGTGGACTATTCAGATCCTGAGGAAGATCAAGGTTCAAATTTTCTATCCGACGAGGAGTTTATCCGTATACAAAATCTTTAAAATTCCATTGACATGGCTTCCATAAACTTGTTGGATCAGTCCAGCGCCTATCCAGAGGCTTGCATGCATTCACCATCTCGAGGTGGGTCATCAAGGGCAGGTGAGGAAGTTAATGTGGAGTCTAGATCTCTCCCGATGTCAGGGGAAAGTAAGGAAATATGTAGTTTGAATGTTTCTCCCTTGCTTTTGTCACAGGAAGAAAAAGACCCGCCCAGGGATGCATGGAAGAACAATGACCATTTTTTTGCAATTAAAGTTCAGGGAGGGACATCCAAAGAAGTGAGAACAAAAAAGAAAAGGTGTTGGAAGGTGAATGCGGTTCATAGGAGGATTGTTGTAGGTGACGATGTTGAATTTGGGGTGATTTTGTACCTTCTTGGTAAAACGATGGTAGGAAGATTCACTAGGAAACTTGTTAGCTTGGTAGCTCTAAAAGGGTGGTTGACAAAGAGTTGGGTGAAATCTCTTGACTATTGTCCTGTGTTCCACATTTTGGCTCGAGGCCGGATTAGATTCCAGTTCTCTCACAAGAAGGACAAGGATTTTATAATGAGAAAAGAATGGGGCTGGTTCTGCAAGAATGGTCCATATCATTCAATCCATTGCAGGAATCTAGAGCGTTTTCCAAAATATGGGCAATATTTCCCAATCTTCCGCTAGTTTTTTGGAATGAGCCTGTATTCCAATCCATAGGAAATAAAATTGGTATGTTTCTAAGCCATGATCCTGGTTGGGAGGCTAAGGAGGATTGCAGGTGGGATTGGGTGTATATTGTCGTTGATATTAAAGAAGGTTTGGCTGAGGAAATTGAGTTAGTGTGGGGTCAATTAAGAATGATGCAAAAAATTGATTATTGGAGGATACCCTTTTGCTGTTATGGTTGTCATCAAGTGGGCCATGTTCAAGCAGAATGAAAAAAGAGTATCCCCACTCTTCCCTCCATTCAAAAAGGTGTGGAAACGTAAAGAGACAATGGGACACCAAGATCAATTCTGAAGGTTTCCTTCTAGTGGAGATTCCAGTGAAAATGAAGCTTAAGGTAGTATTTCCTCGGTTCTTTCAATTAAAAAATATAAATCCCTCTCTTTGTCTGGTTCTCCTCCCTCTAAGGATTTAGATATGAAAGAACACAATCATATCACCCTCCCCCCTTTGTCTAGTGTGAAATCTCCCCCTAACAAGGTGGAGGTCAGTGGAACTTTGGTTCCATAGAAGGTAAAGGAGTCATCGCAAGATACAAAGCTTGATACTATGCCTTCCGAGTCCAAGGAAGGCCTCCCTCGCAAATTTTCTCGAGGTAAGCCTAGTAGCTCGTCATTTGAAGCCTCCAGAATAGAAAAGGAAACATCTTCCAATTCTTCTCATTCCCGTCAGTTAGTTAGATCACACTACATGTTACATTCCAAATTAAGAATCATGGAGGAGGAAACCAGATGAGGGGATCTAGCTTTTGATAAAGGTCCTAGGGCTAGGCGAGCAGGAAATATTTCATTTACTTATCCCAATCTAAATCTTTGAAGGAAATCATAAGTGGTCGATAGACAACCATTGATCATGCCCTTAGAGCGAGAGCAGATTAGGAAGGGGTGAAAAGATGATTATTCTATCCTTTAACACTATAGGAGTGAGGAGCGCTCCTAAAATTATAGCTATCAAGCATTTGATAGAGGTTTTGAATCCAGGTGTCTTGTTGATCTAAGAAACAATGTGTTTGGCGACAAAGGAAAAATAAGTCTTTAGTAGTATTTTGAAAGAGTGGTCCTTCCACTAATGCTGTGGGTCTGTCTAGGGGTCTGTTAACGACTTTGAAGCCTAGTCTCACAACCTTAAGTTCCATCTTTTTCTTATCTGGGATTTTTGTAGATATTGTAGATAAAGTTTTTAAATTCCATCTAAGTGTTTTCAACATGTATGGGCCTTACACTGATAAAATGTTGTTTTGGGGGTCTTTGGGTAGCTTTGACCTTTTAAAAGAGTCCAATATGGTTCTTGGTGGAGATTTGAACTCTAACTTATCGTTGAGGGAGATGTGGGGAACCAAGCGAAGATAGGGTCCCTAGGAAGGATTCTTTATGAATTGGATTGAAAAGCACAAATTGGTAGACATAGAGCCAACCAATTTATCTCAAATGTGGAGAAATGGGAGAAAAGGGAAAGATGTTGTTTCCAAGCAGCTGGATCGCTTCTTGTTATCAGAAAATATAATGGAAAATAATTGGAAAATAAAATCCAAAGTGGTTATTGGAGGCCTTTCTGATCATATGCCAATAGTGTTAGAAGTCTCTGTCCCCTCTAGACTCCCTCCTGCTTTGATGAAATTAAACCATGCATGGTTTGTTGGCCCTTGACCAGGTTTTGTTGATATCTGGTCAAGTTTGACCTATTTTTGGACTTCGATAGCCTGTCGAAGGAGGAGCGCAAGATGAATTAGAGATAGCGGGATCTCGGCCCCTTTTTGGGTCCTTTTTGGGATGTGGGAATATGTAACGGGAATGGGATTTCGGCCCATGGGTTTACCCATGTTTAGGCCTATTTTGTATGTATAAATAGATGTATAGGCAATGTAAGGAAGGGGACAAGAGAACAAAGTCATCTATGTGATGTTAGTATGCAAGTAGGCTAAGTGCCAAGAGATTGGATCTATGTGATAAGGAATTGTAAGGCTTTGTGCATACTGTGTGAGACTTGCAGAGCTAAGTTCAAGTCATTGTAGCAAGATTGTGGAAGGCTTAGTGTTGGAATGCAAGGAAGAAGGATCTAGCAAGATGCGCAGATCTTCTGTCCTATGCAGAGTAAGGTTTTTGAGGCTTTGTGCTTGTAACCGGTTGACTGAAGACAATAACGAAGAAGAGTTGGTGGATGTAGCCCCAGGGTGGGGGTGAACCATGTAAACATTGTATTACTCTTCCTTGTGTGATGTTTTGATGCATTTATATGTTATTTGCTAAGTGCTTTGATAGAGATCGATAAATCTGCTTATGCTTGGTGCTAATGATGTGTAAGAATGCTAGATCTGATCTACATAAAGGTGCTTAGTGCTTGATCTGCTAGATAGAACGTGCCTGTTCATGATAAGGTGCTTAAATACATCATATCCAAGTGAATGATGCGATGCTCTGTTCTATATGCGCATTAGTTATTGGTTGAATATTGATGAACTATTGATGCTAAGTGCTCTGTTAAGTATTATAATCACAGATCTGTGTCCCAACTAAGGTTGCAGACACTTGAGTCTTGCAACCACCCCTGCCTCTACCTCGGGTGAGACTTCATATGCTTTGCAGGTGTTTCCGAAAGGGCCGGTAGTTAGGGTTTTGTTGGTGTGCTGTTGTAGCATTGAACCTTGGGTCTACCCCTGTGCCAACAAATGGTTCCGTTGTCCGGACCTGAAACTGTGATTGCTAGGAACTGAGAAAAAATAAGCTTTGTGCAAAGATCCGACCTGAAATTGTGAAATCTCTATGTGTAGATCTGTCGCTCTGGTGCGCAGTACTCTACTTAGTTGTGAAGCTCAGTGCCAAGAAAAGAAGTCCGATCTGAAGAAAAGAGGTTAGGTCTGAAGAAAAGAGGTAAGATTTGTAAGCTCTGTGCTCTGATGAAGGTAAGAATAGTAGAAAAATTCTAGATCTGAAAGCTTTGTACTCTGTAAAAGTAAGATAAGTGGAAAATTTTTGTTTCTAAAGTATGGATCTAGGTATGTTTGATAGGTTCTATCCTAGCTTGAAAACTAGGGCACTAATAGATGAAAGAAGGCTTGATATGAGTAGATTTGATAAGAATAGTGAAATATATGTTATACCTATGCATATAAAGACTCTTTGGACTAACAAATGGATGGAGGATCCTAGAAAGAATTTTTTGTAGGTTAGCTACCATGATCCTAGTGCACAGTACCAGAAAGGCTGGGGATCATTTAAAAGAAAGAGAGGATTAACCCTCTGTTACAACTGCAGAAGACCGGGACATCTTGCTAACAAATGCCCTGGGAAAATACCTAGTTGTCTTTGTTGTAAATCTCTGGACCATGAAGTGTTGGATTTCCCTAGAATGATTGCTAAGATGGAATAAATGAATATGAATAAATAAAACCCTAAGGAAGATCCAAAAATGGTATAATCCCAGAAAGAATCAGAGAAAGTATTGCTGCAAATAAACGAAACCCTAAATGAACAACGACATGTCAGATTATCAGAGATCTTCAAGTAAAAAGAATGCATTGAAGTAAGAATAGGAGACTTCGACATTGACTGTGTTTTGGATGAGGAAACACAAGTGAATATCATGACAAAGAGAACTTGGGAAGCTATAGGGAAGCTTGCTATGATTCCTTCATTAGGAGGAATAAGATTATTTAGAGGAAAACTGGTAAACCTATGTGGGAAGCTCGCTCCTGTACCTATGAACTTTAATGGAACTTCGACATAAGAAGATTTTGAGATTATTAAATTCATTGAAGACAATGCCCCATTTACCATGTTAATCTCGAGCGTGCATGTTGGACGAGTTGAGTGCCGCAGAAAGAGTTGTTGAGGAAATTTTAATCGACCTGATGACTGAAAGAGTCATGTCTATGTCTACAGGTATACAAGCATCATCCACGAGAGTACTGCCAGCCTCTCCATCAACTGCTCGAGCCAGACCATCCTGACCATCTGATGAGAAGCAAACCAAGCACATGGATGACCTCGTGAATGCTAAGTTTATTCTGAGCATATTACCCACCTATCTACCACCTTTGAGCGATGCAATAAATCAAGACAATGTACCTAGAGACTTCGAGTATGCCTTGGTCATTGCGTACCTCTCTAACGAGATACAAGCAGTTTGCACAGACCAAGATAAGATCGCCACGTTGAAGTTTAACAACTTCAACCTCAGAGATCGCAAAGTCTACAACATGTTATCCCCACATAAGTACTTGAATAAAACTAAAGGGAAGAATTTGAAGATCATCCTTCAACAATGGACTATGAACCTCGTGTAGTCCACCCTGCTGAATGTCATGAAGTTTCCTCACTTCGGAAGACACCAAGAGGTGAATGCATGTGTCAAGCTGCTGCTGTCTTGTTACCATGGTGGATATTTGTGGTTGAAATACCATATAACATTTGATCCAACGTTGATCCAACAGATCACGGGGTTAAGTATGCAAGGACCCGACCCACATGATTTCTATCCTGGAAAATCCATGGACCGCGCTGTCGCTCAAAGGATCAAGGACACGTATGGCGATGTTGATAAAGGAACACAAGGATACAAGGTAGCTTCTATCCAGAGTGGCACAATGTGCCTCGCCTGTCAAATGATTGCAGGGAAGTTAGTACGCAAGAACCAACCCACCCAAGTGACTGGTTTTGTAGTCGACCTCGCAGGGAAGTGCACGGAGGGCTTACAAATAAATTGGGTGAAGTACCTGGTAAACTAATTAGAAATTAACTGCAGAGAAGCGCAAGATCAAGGGTACAAATTCCACTTCAGCTAGCTATTGATCCTGATCGCTTTCATCACCTAGGAGATGCCGGAAGGTGCGACCTTCCCGGACATTGAGCCATTTGAACCATTGGCCACGAAGTTCAGTACATTGTGGTACTCAAGTGACATGAATAAGCAAAGGCAATCAAATGCCGTGTTCCATACATACTACAACCATTTGAAGCTACCCATACAGTTTGAGCCTCGCATGACACTGAACACTTTACACAGGTTCAGGCCTTTGATGAAGTTCAACGCAGACCGACATTTCATTTATATCACAACGCGAGTCGATGAGCACAAGAAGAAACTTCAATCCTATTATAAGCTAATAGAGGAGGACTTGGAGGAGATCATAAAGGACTGGTCGACAAACCTCCTCATTCTAGCAGACCCTGCAGAGATATCTGATATAGACAACCGAGAAACTGCACAGTATAAACCTGGGCTGTGCAAGAAAAAGAAGATCGAAGAGGTCCATGATTTAGATAACACATCCATGAAGACCACTTCCATCTCACCCGAGAAAGGAGGTGATGATGCAGAGTTGAATGATACAGAGGTCGAGCAACAATAGGGTGACAAGGTTGATCACCTAGAAAAGAGGAAAGGTTCACCTCTGAAACCTTCCTCTCGGAAGAAATCGAAGGCCACTAGGACAAAGATGCAGATCGTCCTCACCTTTGATGACTTTGACTTCCTCATAGCAGCCCTGAATGATGCTTCGCTAGAGATAGCAGAGAAGCAAGAAGCAAAGCAAGAGGAGCTGTATGATCGAATCATGACTAAACTCCGAGGAGTACAACAAGCCCTACAATCCATCCGCGCAGTCTTCACTGCACCGGGAGAGCCAGAAGTGGGAGATGAGCCAGCTCAACTCCACCGAATAGCTGATACAGTCGAAGATCACCTTCGACGAGCACAAGGGGAAACAACGCAAGCCACCCAGGCTTTGGTACAAGTATACGGAGTACTTGTAGAACAACACTAAGATGTCAAACAGGAAAAGAGCGCTCTTCAAGTGAAGTTCGATGAAGAAAAGGCACAACTGCAGCAAGGCAAGGAACAGTTGCTCGCCGAGCAACTCGAAGTGAAGGAAACGGTCAACAGAGCAGTTCGCTTTGTGAATGTCGTAGAAGTAAAGGGAGAGGATCAAGTCACGAAGCAAGTAGTGCAACTTGAAGAAGTGATCCAGCAGCTCCAACAACACATAAAAAATTTAGAGCTACGCGCTGTACTAGAGACTCCACAGGAGATAAGAGACTAGCGAGAAGCCATTGCCCACAACACAGTTGACAGACTGAAGGCTCTTACCTTAGCATGCAAGAAATTTTCTAATCGCAGTGCCTAGACATATGAGGAACTTACCGAAAACCCAGAGTTGCAGGCACTGGAGTCACAGCTCCAGGAAGCGAAGCAACACGCAGAAGCACTACAGGCATAGCTGAAGTCTCTGTCAGCTGTGGAGAGAATGAAGAGATCTCAAGAGCAGCGAACCACCCAACAACAAATCCATAATATCCATAGCATAGTTATGGAGATAACTCAGAAACTCCAACCGGTACAAGATAAGGCCTATCAGTTGTTTACATAGGTAGAAGGCTAGGGAGAAGAACTGGAGTAGGTTAGCACCGCAACAGAACAATTACTGGAAAGACCTGTGAATGATGAAGTCATTCAAGAATTTGCTGAAAAAGAGTGGGTAGCACAACAACAAGTCGAAGCAGTTCGAGCCAAGCTTGAAGTAGAACTTCCTACATCAGAGTGACTCGGGACGAGTCACAGGTGAGTGTTGGGGGCCTGTTGGCCCTTGACCAGGTTTTGTTGATATCTAGTCAAGTTTGACCCATTTTTGGACTTCAACAGCCTGTTGAAGGAGGAGCGCAAGACGAAGCAGAGATCGCGGGATCTCGACCCCTTTTTGGGTCCTTTTTGGGATGTGGGAATATGTAACGGGAATGGGATGTCGGCCCATGGGTTTACCCATGCTTAGGCCTATTTTGTATGTATAAATAGATGTATAGGCAATGTAAGGAAGGGGAAAAGAGAATGAAGGAATCTATGTGATGTTAGTATGCAAGTAGGCTAAATGCCAAGAGATTGGATCTGTGTGATCAGGAATTGTAAGGCTTTGTGCATACTGTGTGAGACTTGTAGAGCTAAGTGCAAGTCATTGCAGCAAAATTGTGGAAGGTTTAGTGATGGAACGCAAGGAAGAAGGATCTAGCGAGCTGCGCAGATCTTCTGTCTTGTGCAGAGTAAGGTTTTTGAGGCTCTGTGCTTGTAACTGGTTGACTGAAGACAATAAAGAAGAAGATTTGGTGGACATAGCCCCAGGGTGGGGGTGAACCATGTAAACACTGTGTTACTCTACCTTGTGTGATGTTTTGATGAGTTTTTATGTTATTTTCTAAGTTCTTTGATAGAGATAGATAAATCTGCTTATGCTTGGTGCTAATGATGTGTAAGAATGCTAGATCTGATCTACATAAAGGTGCTTAGTGCTTGATCTGCTAGATAGAATGCGCTTGTTCACGATAAGGTGCTTAAATACATCAGATCCAAGTGAATGATGTGATTATCTGTTCTATCTGCGCAGTAGTTATTGGTTGAATATTGATGAACTGTTGATGCTAAGTGCTCTGTTAAGTATTATAATCACAGATCTGTGTCCCAACTAAGGTTGTAGACACTTGAGTCCTGTAACCGCCCCTGCCTCTACCTTGGGTGAGACTTCATTTGCTTCGCAGGTGTTGCCGAAAGGGCCGGTAGTTAGGGTTTTGTTGGTGCGCTGTTGTAGCGTTGAACCCTGGGTATGCCCCTGTGCCAACATGGTTGAACTTAGAAGAATACAAAGCAATGTTTAAAGGGCTTTGGTTTTCATTGTCTGGCAGTTCTCAAGGCTTGTTTATGATCCAATTCGCCAGAAATATTTCATCGGTTTCTCAAGCTACAAAGTTATGGGCCAAGGAGTATAATATAAAAGCTAGTGAGGAAATCTACAAAATTGAATCTTGATTGGGGGAAATTCTCATTGAAGGAAATTCAGGTCAAGATTTAGTTTCCTCTAATGCATAGTCAAAACTTCTTCTTTAGAAATAACAAGATTTGCTCGCATATGAAGAAACCAAGTGGTGTCTCAAGATCTAGGCTCTTTGGCTCAAGGAGGGAGACAGTAACACCAAGTTCTTTCATAATTTCGGTCGACAGAGAAGGCAAGAAAACACTATCTGGGAAGTTAAAAATTCTAGGGGGATTTGGTTTCTTCTTTCAAAGACCTATCTTTCGTCGGAACAAACTATTTCTCAGATATTTTTAAGGAACCTCTTGGATTCCTGATAGAAGAAATTATTAAGGTGGTTTCCCTTTATCCTAATCTTGTTACAAAGGAAGACAATGAATATCTAAAAGAAGAAATCTCTGATAAATAAATTCTTTCCACTTTAGAATCCTTCCAGAAAGGAAAATCCCAGGGTCGGATGGCCTCATGATATCATTATACCTTGGATTCTATGGGATGCTAAAGGAGGATATAAAGAAGGTAGTAAATGAGTCTATGAAACTAGGTAAAGTGTGGCCCTCTTTCAACAAAACCTTTCTGGCTCTTAATCCTAAAAAGAAAGAATCATCTTCCTTTGAGGACTTTTGTCTGATCTCATGCTGCAACCTAATCTATAACCTTAATGCCAAAATAATATCCTCTCGTCTCAATCCCATTTTTAGTGGTTATATCTCAGTTGAACAGTTTGGATTCCTGGATAGTCGTCAAATTCAATAAACCGGTCTCCATTGCACATGATGTTCTTCATTCCTTTAAGTCCAAGGAAATTTTGAGGTTTATAGTAAAGTTAGATATTTCTAAAGCACATGATAAGGTTATATGGACCTTCATGAGGCTGGATCTGATTTAAATGGGCCTAAATATCGATATTATCAAATAGATCATGGGATGCATTGAGTTTTATTCTCTATCTATCTTAATTAACAACTCTCCCTCTTACTTCATTCGCCCCTCAAGGGGCCTTCGACAAGGTTGTCCCCTTTACCCTTTCATTTTCCTTTTGGTAGCGGATGGTTTGAGAAGGATTATAATCCAAGCAATCAAAAGGAAATTAATTAAAGGAATAAACATGTCAAGGGAGGTCTCTATTTCTCACTTGCTTTTGTTAGATGACGTCATTCTTTTTGGTGCAGGTCTGGTTTAGGAGGTCAAATCATGGGCATAAATCTTATATGTTTTCTGTAAATCTACATGAATGCAAATCAATGTCTCAAAATTAGTAATCATAACTAGTTCTTTGGATGAGAGGGTTCTTCACCAACTAGAATCTTCCATGCATATATAAATGAGTAACTTTGAAGCATGTATCAAATATCTGGGGTTCGTTATGAAGGAAAACACTTATTCTTTTGAAGACTGGGTGTGGGTAGTTAAAAAAATTCAAAATCATATTGCTTCCTGGT
>ML786595.1:302189-325740 GCA_009831015.1 Picea engelmannii | reverse complement strand
GGGGGGGGGGGGGGTAGCTGGTACTAATCAACTCCGTCCTAAAAAATATACCAGTATATTGGGATACTATTGAAAAAATCCCAAAAGGAACTTTAAATAAGGTGAGAAAATTTTTCTTTCAATTTTTATGGAGAGGAAGTAAAGACAATGGTGGCTCCTATCCGGTGAAGTGGAAATGGATCGCACAACCAAAAGAGATCGGGGGGTGGGGGGTCAAGAATATTTTCTTATTCACCAAAAGTTTGGCTGCAAAATGTTTATGGTGCTTGATTCATAATAAATCTCTATGGGGGAAAGTTATTTCAACAAAACACTTCTCTGGGCAGACTTTGGAGGAATGGTTCATGAACCCTAGGAAATTCAGGAATGTGGGGTCCATTAGATTGAATGTAATGTTGGATGTGTATCACCTAGTTGGAGACTGGGTGTGTTGACAAGTTGGTAATGTTTTCAAGGTGAGGATATGAGAGGACACGTGGATAGGAGCTAGGGGCATATTCAAACTATATAATGGTATTTTAGAAGAGCTCCACGGAAAAAGGTGTTTACTCTCTATGGGATTCCAAGCTAATCGATGTATATGGCTCTGGACATAGCATGTGGAAATACATGAAGTTTCTAGAGCTGTCAGAGATCCATAAATAGGAGTTGAGATCCTTCTGTAGTCTCATATCCTCTAATTTCATTCGTTTGTAGGAAGATGTAGAGGATGTCACGTGCTGGGGAAAGAATGAGAAATTTGGAATCTATCCTGCAAAACTTGGACATCAGGTGTTGGTGTTGAACAAGTTCGTCAGGATAATGCATGACTAGTGGAAGTCTCTGTGGAAGGCCAATTATCCCCTTAAGGTAAGAACTATTTCATGGTTGGCAATTGAGAACAAAGTTTTAACATGGGATACTGTTCTAAAGAGGGGATGGGTGGGTCTTGGTTGGTGTGTTTTATATTGGTGCAGTGAGGAATTGGTTCAACATTTGTTTGTTAGTTGTCCTTATTCTCAAAAGGTCTGGTTTGGAGTGTGTGTCAAGCTTAAGGTTGGAGATGTGGTGTTGGATGGAGATATTAAGTCTTGGATCAAAGGTTGGTTAGTAGGCAACCATGACAATTGGTTAAGATCTATGCCACTTTTGTTGGTTTATTTTGTATGGTGTGATTGAAACTCTTTCATCTTCCAAAACAAATTCATTCTTGAGGAAGCAACTTGTGGGTTAATTAGAAAGCTTTCACGAGAGCACATGAAAAAAGAAAAGGCCCCAAAACATAGAAATATAGTTGTGCCACATATTGATAAAGTGGTTCCATGGAGATTTTTCGATGAGGCCAGTCAAGGCAACCCCACATGATGTGAAGCGTGAGTAGTTATTTATATCTCAACTTATCATTATTATAATATTCTTTATACTCTAGGAAGGGGTTCAAATACAAAAGAAGAGTTGGTGACCTTGTGGGCATTATTATTTATGGTGAGCTCCCTCATTTTAAGCAAATTACGGATTTTTGGTGATTCAAAAATTGTGGTTGATTGGGTAAATGGGAAAGGAGAAATCAATATTGCTTGCTTATGCATGCAAAGCAGGGGTGAAAGAATTTCTGGTAGGGTTGGAATGGTTCTCAAGAAATCATATCTATAGTGAGATGAACAAGGAATCAGATAAACTCTCAAAAGATGCTCTCGAGTTACAGGATGGAACCTTTTGTTTTCAGGAATTCTATGATGGTATACCAATGGAAGGCATGCCATTTTATATTTAACTTAGGTTTGAAGTGATATTAGAACAAATTATGAAATTGAATTTGCAATGTAAATCAAGGAAACTTGTAGACACAACCCGATAAGATACACCAAGGGTAGAGTAATGTCTAGGTCCGTGGATATGATTTTTGTATGTTCGAAGGAAGGCATCAATGATTGATTGTATTGTGCCTTTTGGATTTGCATTAGAGAGTTGAAGAGATAGACAAATATTGTTTGAGTAGTGACTATAATAGCGACTTCATCCAAACCTAAGCGTTATTTGGAGCAAAAGGCAAATAAAGAAGCAAATATGTTCATGGTATAAGTACATAAAAAGGTAAATATCATTAAACTATTGCTAGGGAAAGTTGGAATTGTGGGGTTCATTAACTTTAATTTTTAGGATGAGAATCAATAACCTAAGGCCCATCTGGAGCAAAAGGGACATAGAGAAGCAATTATGCTTGTGGTAGAAGTACATGAAAAGGTAAATATCATTAAACTATTTCTCGAGAAATTTGGAATTGTGGGGTTTTATATTATTAATTTTAAAGATGATAATCATTTTCCTTATTTTCGGTTTGAATTATGTGGAAATGAAAACACTAGAGAATGGTAATGAGAAGGTGCAGCCAAAAGATTGGTTGAAGAAATTATATAAATTAGAGATCATGTCTTTGTTTGACATGCCACATTTTGGACACAATACATCCATTACTTGCTTTGCGGGGATTTTTCGGAGTTGGTCGTGTTATCACAAAATCTAGCACTTGTGCAAAGCCTTCACAAGCTCCTTGACTAGTGTAACATATGGAAGTAATTTCCATTGTCACCTAAGAAGTAATTCCCTCATTTTAGTGAAGGATAGATATCCAACATGTTGTTACCATTGAGATGTTTCTTCCTAGGAAACTATGCCAAGGCATCCCTTAATTTTGATTGATTTTTACTTAAGTCAATATGTCATAAAACAAAGTGTTTTACTAATTCACTTCAAGCCTTAATTACTAATATTCAATACTTTAACCATTAGATTTCGAGGGCATCATTTCAATGTTTCAATCAATTAAATCTTTTAACAGATGAGAGAAGAAATAAGAAGAACAAAAATGCTAGTAAAATAATGTATCTCCTAATAAATATTATTTTATTTCTCAATTAGAAGAAATTATATGAAATATGTATCTGAACTAAGAATATAAATTGAATGGAAAGGAAAAATTTGTTTCAATCCAAAAAGGCGTGAATAAAATTAAGCACATGTCCTCTTACTACTCACAGTATGTCAAAGAAATTTGTAGCTTTTATGATCCCTTTTGTTGTTGCAATAATAGTATTTGTACTAAATTATTCCAATTTACGTAATAGACACATTTAAGAGTGAATTTATGAAAATGGAAACAACATAAGAGAGACAAATCACATGAGATGAAACACAAAAATTTTGAATCACTCAAAACCTGCCAAAATTTTATAAAAGATCTGTCTTCCTCGGGCCCCAAAAGCTCATCCTCTCTTACATTGAATTTTATTAGATATTTATACAAACTAGGTCGTAAAAAAAATGGTTACTCGATCCTCTTTTTCAACTTTTCATATACAAAGAGATATTGGACTTTCTAAAAATATAAATACATGGAAGATATGATTTGACATCCCTAATTTTCTTCAATAAATTTGACAATTCATTTAGTTAGCAGTTGAAGGAGAAACTTCCAAGTTTAGCTTGATGGATAATTAAAATACTTCATTTTACTATATGCAATGTCTAGCTCAGTGTATTTTCCATGTGTAGGAGGAATTGAAAATAATTTTTTGATTTTCCATAGAAGATAAAAATCATCTATGAGTATATCTACAATAATTTGTCCTCTCAGATTGTCATCATTCCTTGGAACTTTTCCTTATTTTCTCCGACTCTAAATAAATTCTTCATGTATCCCTCAAATGACATAAGATTCCCTTTGTCATTCCAAGCTGAGGGCAATCCCATATTTACTAAGTTTTCATATTTGTTGGTAAATGACTCAATGTTTCTTGCATAGGCATAATTTCGTTATAAATGAAAAAAGATGCAAGTTTTAAATGAAAAAAGATGCAAGCTATAAATGAAAAAAGATGCAAGTTTCAAACTCTGACACTTGATGATGGATTTAGTCAACTAAAAATTGGGCATAATTGAATTTGGTCAAGGTTTTGACAGTAAATGGACAATGTACATCATATTCCCTAACACAAATTCATCCTCCACAAGGTCATTATATTTTGGTAAAATCATAGAAATCATAGAAATATTTTGTCTTGGAATTTTAGGAAACAGGCCAGATTCGAGAGAAACATTATCCATAGGAACATTAAGATTCTTGCATAAATACGACTGTAATAGGGAAACTCTATCCTTAGGTTTTAATCCTCTGAAATACTTGTCCAACACAATCTCCTTTAATATTTCACTATCTAAGTTTAATGGCCATCTTAACATTTCAGAAATAGAATGAGGAGTTATTGCAATTACTACAGACCTAATTTTGGAAATTATAGTTCTCTTGGAGGAAATGTAATTCGAGGCACACCAGATCACGAATTCGGGGAATTCATATACTTGTGGCACCAGAAATTTCGCTAAGTCAAATTCCCAAGCATTGTAATGGTATACCAAATCTCTAAAATTTTGAATTACTTTCTGGTGTAACTCAAAAGAATCAAATGATAGGGTTGGGTAAAAAATGTCTATGTTTCTATCGACAAAATCCTCTTCTTCTACAGACAATTTTTTTGGCTTTAGATAACTTAGATGACTCCATTTAATAGATGAAAAAGATAAGAGAAATGAGAGGTTTCAAATTACCCAGGAAAAGTGTGCTTGAGGAATGGCGGGAATGATGAGAAGCGCTAGTAAATTGGACTGTGTTATCGGTGTTTAAAAGTTCTTTGAAAATCCAATAATAACAAGAAAGTTTACCTTTACCTCTTTTTTAAAAGAAAATTGAATTTGTGGTAGTTTTTAATTGGGGAAGATTTTAATTAAAATTAAGTAAAATTTACCTTTTTACCTTTCCTCCTATTGATGTCATCTAGTACATGCGTTGTCTCTATGTTGATTGCGGGGTGGGGTCTTGTGTGGTTATATTAACCATAGGTGAGAGGGGCCGCAATTGTCGGATGCATGACACATCACAAGGCCTTTAACCTTGGTTAAGTTTCACGACCCCCTACCATTTGTTAACTGTCGAACATGCGGAGGGGCCGCGATAGAATGTGAGTCGTTGATCAACATGTATGATTGCGCGAACATTCCTGCCTTAAATATACACTTTATTAGATAAATAAGCAACAGACTATAATATAATTAGACTATAAAGAAATAAAACTTTAATAATAACTAAAAAATCAATTGAAACTCAACATTATTAAAATATGAAATATTAATTTACACTAAACTATATAATATAAACTAATTTGATTAGTACAAAAGATAAAATATAAAAAATCGTATAAAATTTTATTCAAATATTATTTACCAAATATAAAAAGTAAAACCTTAAACCTTAATAAATCTAAATACCTTTTAAATTATTTTTTTTCTAAATATTATGAAAAATTTAGATTATGTTACAACATCTGGCTCCATCTGGGGATTGTGTTTCCCTGCGAGGCACAAAGGAACTGTAGACTATGTGCCTTTTATTGGGCTATAGACTCTTTATTCTTTGTAAATTTCTCTTGAAAACAATCAATAAAACCTTTTCTTCTAATTTGTGTAATTAATCTGTAATAGAAGAGACTGAATTACTACCAATTTTTAGAATTTAACATGTTTATATAGAATGAGACCGAAAAGGATAAAACATGTTTTCACTCATCCAACTTTACTATGGAATTGTTTAGGGTAAAACAATCTTAAGTTTAGTTGAGGAGTCAAATTTATAACTAGTGTTTTGTAACTCAAGGTTTTAAGATCCCGAAGGTAATTATTAAGGTTAGAGCAGAGTTATTTCTGAGGAAAATATTGAGTGAGTATTAAAGAGAAAAGGTATTCAACATAGTTTAAATTCAAAAAAATGAGTTAGATATAGTATATGGACCATTGAAAAATGTGCAAGTTCCTCTGAATATAAATTCCAAACTATTTTCCATAATAAATAAAATTCAAACAAGTCTATATTTACGCAATGTGAAAAATATACTTATAAATAAATGTTTCCAGCAACAATCGGACAACACACTTAATGAAGAAATAGGTAGTGAAAACAATATGTTAACAAAAATAGAAGTAAAAAGCCAAAGAAAAAGTTCCACTACTCCTAGACAACTCTTGAAAAAGGTCGAGGAAAATGATAAGAATAGTATTACAAGACAAAAAAATGTTGTCAAAAAGAAAGACACAAAACCAAGGAATCTCTTACAATTGCAGAGAAAGAATTCTATAAACAAATAATAGACGTGCCTATTTTTTATTTTATAACATGTGAGAAAACTTTGTTTTGAAAAGATATTATACTGATCAAACAAGAATGCAAGCATGCCCTCTTTGATCAGAAAATAAAAGAAAAATCACAAAAATGCTTAACAAATGTTTCTAATAATAGCTACATTTTCAAAATTTGCAAAAAAACATTGGAAAATGATGAAGACCCTAAATTTGTTGTCCCAAAAAAAATTAGACGAAACAAAAGCATAAGAATACTGAAAAAATTGGATGAGTTAGAAGAAAGATTAATAGCATCAAGACTTCCTTTCTTGCAAATAAGAGAACTTGGACAAATATATAGAAAACCACAATTAGGATTGACTGGTGCAGTTATCAACGTTCCAACTGGGATTTATAGGATTCAACATGCTCTACCTTGTGACATAGATGAGACTAACAAAATTGCAGTAGAAATAAAAAAGAGTTTTAGGTTAAAAACTGCTTATGTTGTTGGTCACATTCGTGCCCACATAGTCATGAAATATTTAAAACAATTGTGTAAACAACACTTTACAAATCGGAAAAAGTAAGAATAAGTGATAAATGGGAGCAAGTATTCAAAGAAAACAAAGAAGCATATGAAGATGAAACAATTATTGGAAATGAAGAATTTGATGAGAAAAGCAATGAAGAACCAATTAATAAATTACTAGTACATGCATTCATCGATTCGTACACCATTTTTTTATCTTCAAAACAATCAAATAAACATTTCTCTTGGTGAAGGCTATGTTCCGTTGGGAATTTTCCAAGATAAATATTCAGAAGAAATGAGTTTTCCCTCACTCTTTTACAGTGAAAAATGATCCAATGATGTAATTAAAAACTTTTCATATAAAATTATTGTCAAGTGGGAAGTATTACACAAAGAACATGACTTTCGCTATCATCCAACAAATCTATTCTACAAGGAAATACACGTTATTCTAAATCAAAATGTTTAGTAGTATATGGATTAGGATAAGAAAATGACAATTGAAGGGAAGAAATCTAATAGCAAAAGACGTTAAGAAAATCCAAGCTTGGATCACATTCTAAAATAAAAAAAATTGGATACATGGATCTCAAAACAATCCGTACATCACCGGATTATCAACAACATACACATAAGAAACTATATGTAATGATTTAACAACTAGGGCCATCGACAATTTTTGCTCCTTTCAGTAGTGCAGAGAATCGTTGGGAACCATTGGTTCATGCATTAAAACAAATAAGAAATCGATCAAAAGTAATTACAAAAAATGAAATAGAGTAATTGATTAGTAATGATCTTGTAACTTGTGCTCGTTATTATAGAAATAGAATACATGCTTTGCGAAATTTAATATGTCATGACAATAAGTACTATAGAAATATTCAAGTCTACTTTTTTGTGACTCAGTTTCAAAATAGAGGAAGTGAACATGACCATGGATTACTATGAATAAAGGATGCACCAATCTATAGAAAAAATACGGACACAGAAATTGAGAACTTTGTCGATAAATACTTGTCATGCGATTCAATAGAAATCGAAGATGAGTTAAAGATGCTCCAGTATCATTTTCATACAAAAAATTGTAGAAAAAATAAAAATGTGCATTGTAGATTCAACTTCCCGCAGTCCCCAATGAAGACAAAAATAATACTCAAACCTTTGGAATATGACAATGATACAACAAGGAAAAATGCAAAACTAATATTTCAAACCCTAAAAAATTCTAAATATGACAACATATATATATTTGATAGTTTTTTAAATGATTTAGGTTTAACACGGGAGGAATACATCCACACAATTCAATGTAGATTAAATCGAACAAATGTGTTGTTACAAAGAACTCCATCAGACATATGGATGAATAGTTTTTCCCGACATTTTCGACCAATATGGGCTGCAAATAGATATTCTCAATTCATAGTTGATTCATATGCAACAACAACATATTGTAGCTCCTACATGAAAAAAATTGATAAAACAATGACATCGACATTTAAATGGATACGAGAAGATCATGAGAAATCAAATGTGGATGTCATGAAAACAATTAGTGGAGTTGGGAAGGCTCTAGTAAATATGAAACAAATTCTTGAAAAACAAGTTGTTCTCATTATCTTGCCTCTACAACTAAACACTAGTTCAAGAAATTGTATATTCATAAACACCTCACCCATAGAGCAACGAACATTTATACTAAAAAAACAAAAAAGAGTTGCAACGTGAGCTAGATGATTCCAAGGACATAATGTGTCCTTCATGTTGGAAAATTGGTAATCATTGATGTCAAACTTAGAAGAATCCCTAAACCAAATCCCAGAAGCCCCTAAAAGTGATGATGATGGGTCCACTTGAAGAAGCCTTGAAGAGCCTTGACATAAATGTATATAACTCCAAAGTGGTCCCCTTATGGCATATATTTTAAGCATGGCCCTCACAGGTGGAGATAGCATGTGGTTGTTTCCACATGCCCACTTTGATTTGTGCACAAATGGATCCCACAAGACATCTAATATAAATATTACATGCCTACAAATGTCCAAGATAAAGATTGCAAGATGGAGGTTGTTGAAAGTATTAATTCTTGGTCAATTTGGATACCCTATATTTGAGGGAAAGTTTACCTACATAACAAACTCAAATGGAAGAAAAATTTACATGGTTAGAAATCTTATTTTGATACCTTTCCAATGGTATATGGAAGTCCCTCTAACTCCCTAGGAATGCGAAGATATGAGTTTTTCTGTTTGATAACCCAACCAAAAAATTAAGGTCAGCTCAACTAATTTTTGCGGACAAAATTACTATAAATACATGATATAATTTCACATTTTTAGAGCAACCAACGAAGATATCAAGTCTGAGGTGCACTCAAGGTGTTGGGGTGTCTTTATGGTGTGCAAGGGAAGTCTAAAGGATTCTCTTAAGGTCTTTCTTATTGTCAAGGTATGTTATGAGGTTGTGATGCTACCATATGCATTGCTATGAGGTTGTGATGTTTCCGTGAGTGGATGTTGTCGTTAATGGGTGTTTTTATGAATGGATTTTTTCTTGAATAGATTTTTTCGTCAATGGATGTTTCTGTCAATGATTACATTTTAGGAATGATGCTATGCAACTTACTAGGGTTTGAAGGATTGTTTAAGGAATGAATCATATAGGTGAAGTCAAAAGTACTCTGTGTATAAAGATATTGGATTGGTGGTATCTTATTGAGTTCGTGCTTAGTTGAAAATATTGGTGTCTTCATTTAGCAGGTTGGTTCTTGTGCTTTAGGGAGTGGGTGCTTCCTTCTAGTTGGAGTTGGTAAATCCAGGGGTTTGGTGTCTCTTTCTAGTTGGTATTGGTAAATTAGGGAGTTGGAGCTTCCTTTAGGTTGGTGCATGTAAATTAGGGGGTTGGTGCCTCCTTCTAGTTGGTGCTAGAGAATCTTAGAAGTTTGTGATTCCTATGAATGTAATATTAACATGATATAATAAAAAAATTCCATGGTTTTCTCATGTTTGGGTTTCCACGTAAACAATCATTGTGTTCTGTGTATGGTTTTTTTTGTGACGATGAATGCCATTGTTAATGGTTAATGTTTACATTATGTTCTTAAAGTTAAAAATGGTAAAAATTGCTCGATACTAATTCACCCCCCTCTCAGTATTAGTGAATATTCTAACAATTGGTATCAGAGCATGTTCCTTCAGGAACAATCTAACCACTGGAAGGAAGATCAGGGATAAGCAAGGATAATTTACCAAAAATGGAACACCATTGTTTGATGGAAAAAAATATGCTTTTTGGAGCATAAGAATGAGATAATTTTTGCATGCATAGGGATTTGATGTTTGGTAAGATGTAGTAAATGGATACACTGCACTAGATCCCCCCCCAAAAGATAATGTTGGGAAAAATCTTAGTGAATACAATTCAAAGGCTATGAATTCCATTCTAAGTGGTCTAACAGATTCATTTTTTTTTAAATTTATGCATTGTGATTCTGCAAAGGAAATATGGGACAAGCTCAAGAATGCTTATGAAGGAGATGCTAAAGTCAAAGGGTCCAAGCTTCAAACTTACATAGGACAATTTGAACATTTGAGAATGAAGGAAGATAAAGATATTGCAACTTATTTTCTCAGAGTTGATGAAATTGTGAATATTATAAGAGGACTGGGAGAAAATATTGAAAATTCAGTTATTGTGCAAAAGATACTAAGATCTCTCCCAATGCGATTTGACCCTAAAATATCAGCTCTAAAAGAAAGATAAGATCTGGTTACATTGAGCATGGATGAATTACACATAATACTTATAGCATATGAAATGAGAATAGAACATGAAAATTCAACCATAAGGGAAACAACTTTTAAAGCCTCCAAGAAGACAAGAAAGAACAAGCCAAGGTCAAAACCCCGCTCCAACAATAGTGATAATTCAGACGATGAAGAAGAAGCCAACTTTGTGAGAAAGATGAAAAGAGGATCTGACAAGTACAAAGGTAAGCTTCCTTTCAAATGCTTTAAATGTGGTAAAGTAGGCCATTTTTCTTCTAAATGTACTTATGCAAGGGGTTCAGATAATGATGAAGAAGAAGTTCCCAAGAAAGAAAATAAATATCAGAAAAGAGACAAGGAAAGAAATAAAGGAAGATTTTTGAAAAAGAAAATCGTGTATTCAAAAGATGATAGTTCCTCAACTGATGAAGATGAAATTAGTGACAATTAATCAATAAGAGTACTCTTCATGGCGTTAGAGAGTCAAGAGGAAAAGACTGAAAATAATGAAGGAGACGATGAAGAAGAAGGAGGAGTGAATCTTGAGGAAGAATTGAATAGTGCCTTAAGTGATCTAAGAATAACAAGAAAGAAAAACAATTCTCTCAAAGAAGAGTCAAGTAAATTGAAGGAAGGCTTTCAAAATCCTAGAAAAAATTCTAAAGAACCCAAACAAACCATCATAGATCTAAAGATTCAGTTGGAAGAAGCCAAAGTGATTGAAGAAACACTCAAGAGAGAACTGGAAGAAAATAATAGAGAATCTGGAAGCTGAAATAGTCTCACTAAGAAAGGAACTACAAAAGAAGGACATCCATCTAAATTTTGGCAATAGCACCAAAATATTGGATGCAATCATTTGCAATAAAAAACTATTCTATGACAAGTATGGACTTGAATACAAACAAAATAATATTGGTGAGGGTTTAAGCTCTATGATGACAAGAAATGAAGCAGATCAAAGAAGTTATGCAAATACTATCAAGGGTTCCATCAAGAAAGAATAATTCAAGCCTCTAAAGGAGGACATACATAAACCAAAAATAAAGAAGAATCAAGAAAAATATGGTGCATTCAGAGGAACATAGAATCAACAACCAACAATGAAGAATACCCAAGAAGAAGATCATGATTTCAGAAGAACAACACCAACTAGAAGACCACCCACACTCAGGAACCAAAATATTTTTCTTGGCTTTTGTTATTCTTGCAATAATTTTGCGCATAAAGCTATAAATTGTAGAGCCTATGTAAAGGGTAGAAACACTTGGAACAAAAGTAGCTATGAAAATACCAAGAATCATTATGAAGGCAATTATCCCAGAAATCGCCGTGAGGTGTTTGAAAGAAATTGTAACAGTTTTTATGCTCTAAATTATGAAATTGAATGTTACAAATGCAACAATTTTGGACACATAGCCAAAAATTGCAGAAGTGATTTGATAGTTTCTTCAAGGGAAACTAGGCATGTTCCTTTCAATCATACAAGGGAACAATAAATAACTTGGAAAAGGAAGCAAGAATATTTGAAGGTTGAGGAATGTGAGTTTGCCTTACAAGCCCAAAATAGAAGAAGCCATTGATATATTGACAATGGATGCTCAAAGCATATGATTGGAGACAAAAACAAATTTGTAACCTTAAAGAAAGAAAAAGAGGAGTCTGTGACGTTTGGCAATGATAACTCAACCAAAATTGTAGGAAAAGGCATAGTCAGTCTTGGAAAAAAAGATGTTGTGGAAGAAAATGTCATACTTGTTGAAAATATGAAGCATGATTTGCTAAGTGTGATCCAAATGTGTGATCAGGGACACACACTTATATTCAATTCAAACGAATGTGAAATAAGCAAAGAAGGATAATGCATACTAGTGGAAACAACGACAAGGACTCCAAAAAACATATCCATCTTGGATGAGATCAAAGAATAAAGATGTTGTTTGGGAAAAGAAGATGAAATTTGGATTTGGGATAGGATAATGGGCCATATACACTTTGATAATATTGTCAAGATCAACAAGAAGCAAGTTGTAAGATAAATGTCAGAAATTACAAAGCCAACAAATACTATGTGCAAGAACTTGTAGATTTTAACCTTGTACAATATTTACTGCAAACATATTTTCTGTAAAAGAACATAAAATATACAATGGAAAATACAAACATTACACATATATTTTTCCCTTGGAAACCCAAACCGGGAAAACCAACATATTCTATATTTATTGACATTGATACATTGTTTACAATACAATATACATATAGGAGTCAGCAACATCCAAAACCCTAATCCAATGACCTGGATTAGTCAACAACCCTAATTCCTTAACTAAAAATAGAAAACCATCGGCAAAAAACCATGTGCCGAAAAACTGCCCAACAATGGACACAAAAATTGAGCCAAGACAAAAAACGAAGCAAAAAATGTGACATGTTTCTCGAGGCAAATTTTTTTTTCTCGGGGGTGCTGCCCCCAAACCCTTTCACAGGGGGGATTTCACCCCCCTACACTCCTAAGGGGGGGCCTAGTGTCCTCCCCTCAAACCCCCCTGTGCGCTTGGAGAAACATAGATACAATTACTTGTGCAAAGAATATAACACATACCCAACATTCTCCCACTTGTTGTTTTCTTTGCATACAGGGGGATACAGGGTTACATAGTCAATAATCCAGGGCATCAATGCCCATGGATCCTCTACACCAAGATAACTTCTTAGTGCTCACAAATTTTGTTAATGAATCTGCAACATTCTTCAAAGTGTCCACCTTCATCAACATTACTTTCTTTTCTTCAACCATGTCTCTCACAAAGTGATATTGAATATCAATATGCTTTGTCTTTGAATGATAAGTCTGGTTCTTTGCTAAAACAATTGCACTCTGAATGTCACAATCTATCCTCACAACTTGTTTTACCAACCCAATACCTGGACACAATCTTTGTAACCATATTTCTTCCTTACTTGCATGAGTGGTTGCCGTGTATTCAACATCTGTAGTTGAAAGTGCCACTACAACCTATCTTTTTCTCATCCAACTTATTGCTCCTCCAAATAGGTTAAATACATACCCTCTTGTAGATCTCCTACAATCTATATCTCCATCCCAGTCTGCATCCACAAAACCCTATACATCCAACATTCTGTCCAATCCCGGTCTTCCTTAGTAGCACAATCCATAGCTAGTAGTGCCACACAAATACCCAAAAGCCCTTTTTATTGCCGTCCAATGCTCCTACTCTGGTTTTGACATATACCTGCTCAAAACTCTCACTGCATGTGAAATGTCTAGTTTATTATAGGCCATTTCATACATCAAACTTCCAACTGCACTCGCATATGGAACACAAGACATGTCCTCCTTCTCTTCATGTGTCTTGGGACACTGATCCACAGATAAATTTACACCAATAGGAATAAGAACCTTGACCGCTTTACATTCTTGCATATTAAACCTATGAAATATTGTCTCAACATATTTTCTCTGATTTAACCAGAGTTTCCTCTTTTTACGATCTATTTTAATTTCCATGCCTAAAATGAAATTTGAAGCACCGAGATCCTTCATGTCAAATTTAGAGGACAACTGAGTTTTCACATCCTGGATAATTTCCTTGTTGTTTCCTATCATCAACATGTCATCCACATACAAGACCAAATAAATCAAATGATCACCAATTAATTTAAAATACACACAATAATCATATTTGCTTCTTGTGAAGCCAAGTCCCAACATATAAGTATCAAATTTTTGATACCACATCCTTGGTGATTGTTTTAAACCATACAAGGACTTTTTCAGCTTGCATACCAACTCCTTCTTTCCCTTCACAACATAACCTTTTGGTTGCTTCATATAGATTTTGTCTTCCAGATCCCCATGTAGGAATGTTGTCTTTACATCCATCTGTTCTAATTAAAAATCAAATGCAACAACAACATATAACATAAATCTTATAGAGGTTAACTTGGCAACAAGAGAAAAAATCTCACCAAAATCAATTCCCTCAACCCGGGGATAACCCTTTGCTACTAACTGATCTTTGTATTTCTCCACTTTTCCTTCTGTATTCAACTTCTTTTTAAATGCCCATTTGTTGCCAATGGGATTTCTTCTAGTCGACAACTCCACTAGATCCCAAGCCTCATTCTTATCCAAGGCTTCCATTTCTTCGTCCATGGCCTTTTTCCAGATATTTCCATCCTCTAAATCCACTGCCTTCCTGACAGTTCTAGGATCATCATCAGTAATATACAAAGCAAATTTTTAATAGAAATCAGATGGAATATATCTTTCCAATAACATTCTTTCTCGAACCTATCTCCTCAATACTAGAGTATGAGGATCTTCTTCTTCTGATTCCCATTCTTCTGTAGAGTCCGACTCATCATCCTTTAAATAAAACTCTATTTTCCCTGGTTCTTCCTTACTTGGTAGGACTTCCTTTTTAACAAGATCCTTCATTTCTCTAAATACCACATCTTGGCTATACACTACCTTCTTATTTTCTAGGTTCCAAAGCTTATAACCTTTGAGATCATCTTTATATCCAATAAGATACACATTTCAACCTTCTTATTTAGCTTACTCTCGTTTTCCTTTGGAACATGAACATATGCATCAAAACCAAATACCATGAGATGTGTGAGAGAAGGTTTCTTATGAATCCATACCTCTTATGGAGTCTTGTCATCCAACGCTAATGAGGGTGATCTGTTGACCATGCAACATGCAATATCCACTGCCTCTGCCCATAATTCTTTCCCTAACCCGACACCACCGAGCATGCACCTTGTTTTTTCCATTAGCGTCTTGTTCATCCTTTCTATAACTCCATTCTGTTGAGGTGTATATGGAATAGTCTTATGCCTTGCTATACGACACTTCTTATATAATTCTTCAAATTCATTCCCGCAGAACTCTCCACCATTATCTGTCCTCATCACCTTAATTCTTTTCTCTATTTGATTCTCAACAAGAGACTTAAACTCTTTAAACCTGTCAAAGACTTCATACTTCTTCTTGAGAAAATATATCTAAGTATTCCTTGAGAAGTCATCTATAAATGAGACATAGTACATAGATTTTCCTGATGATGGGATCGACATAGGTCCAAAAACATCACTGTGAACTAGCTGTAAAAATTCTTCTTCCCTTTTTGCACCAAAGGGGAATCTTACCCGATTCTGCTTCCCATATACACAATGTTCACATAAATCAAAATCCAGAGAGAAGTTATACATACCTTCAACCATAACTTTACTGTGTAGTAGTCGAAGACCCTTCTCTCCGATATGCCCCAGTCTTTGATGCCACAACATAACCTTTTATCCAGAGACTGTAGGAGTTCTTTCTTCTTCAAATCCAATATAAGGAATAATGGAACTATTACACCAATCACTAATATTTCTTCCTTTCATATTATACAAAGTTCAAAATTGAACTCCTTTCAACAACACCATTGCTCCTCGAACCATCCTACAAGTTTCCTTTTCAAATATTGTTTTTACCCCTGCATCGTCCATTTTTCTTACAAAAATAAAATTTATGGCCAATCATGGGTTGTGCAAAAAACCAGGTAGTCTTATAATCCTTCCATCTATGATCCTCAACTTGAATTTTCCTCATCCCATGATTCTGTTTGTCGAATCATCACCTAGGAAAACATTATCTCCATCATACCTTTGATATTCACAGAACCACTCTCTGTGGGGAGTCATATGAAAGGATGCACCTGAGTCAACCAACCATACCTCATGATCTGCATGTGTGCTTGAAGAAGCCAAGTACACATCCCCTCCTTCTTCCTTAGAGGTCTTTTCTTTTGTAGAAGGAGATTCTTCAGATCCCTTCTTTTTATCAACTTTGGATCTACATTGCTTCTTGTAGTGCCCTTCTTTTCCACATCTCCAACATACCTTTACAAACTTTTAGGGAGATTTAGATCTACCCTTAGACCTATATCTCCCACTTGAAAACTTAGATCTATTTCTTTTCTGGGAGCGTCCTCTTGCAAATAATGCGTTTGTGATCTATCTTTCCATGTTCTTCTGTCTCATCTCCTCCGACAATAAGGATGAGACCACTTCATCAAATTTAAGGCAGTTGTATTACTACTTATGGACACAACCAAACTATCCCATGAGTCTGGTAAAGAACACAGTAAACTGATACACTTATCTTCATTTGAAATTTTAATCTCAATAGATACTAACTGACTTACCACAGTATTGAAGGCGTTCAAATGCTCTACCACCGAGTCTCCATCTCTCATCCTCAGGTTATACAACTTATTTCTCATGAATAGTTTATTTACGAGGGACTTAGACTGATACAAATTCCCCAACTTATCCCATAAATCCTTGGTTGCAGCTTCCTCTGATACATTCAATAATACTGAATCTGAGAGACACAGTCGGATTGTGCTCTTCGCCTTCCGATCCAACTTTTTCCAGTCATTTGCTAAAGTTCCTGTAGGTGTAGTACCTGGATCTACTGCGATCCACTAATCTCTATCCACCAATAGATCTTCCATCTCGAGCTTCCATAGCTCAAAAATTTTCCCATTAAAATTCTCGATCTCCATTTTCGAATGGCTCACCATTTCTTTTCACCTGAAAAATCAATACCACATATCTCCCACTGTAACAAGGCTTATCACAGTCCCAAGACAAAGCCTTGACCACAAAGGCATCCCCCTGAAGCCAACAAATATCTGATACCACATGTAGATTTTAACCTTGTACAATATTTACTGCAAATAGATTTTCAGTAAAAGAACATAAAATATACAATGGAAAATACAAACATTACACAAATATTTTTCCCCTGGAAACCCAAACTAGGAAAACCAACATATTGTATGTTCATTCACACTGATACATTGTTTACAATACAATATACATATAGGATCCAATGACATCCAAAAACCTAAAATAATGAACTAGATTAGTCAACAACCCTAATTCCTTAACCAGAAACCATCGGAAAAAAACCATGTGCCGAAAAACCTCCCAACAATGGACACAAAAATTGAGGCAACACGAAAAATGAGGCAAAAATGTGACATGTTTCCCGAGGCCAATTTTTTTTTCTCTGGGGCGTTTCCCCCGAACCCCCAAGGGGGGGCCTAGAGACCCCCCTACGCGCCAGACGCAATGCAGACACTACTGCTCGCACAAAGAATATAACACATACCCAACAACATTGTTGCCATGGAAAACACAAAAAAGTTGAATTCAAGACAAATGAATACTCTACGAAAAAACCATTGGAGATTGTACACACTGATTTATGTGGGCCCACAAGAACAAAATCACTAGATGGTTAACAATACTTCATGCTACTCATTGATGAGTACACCATAATGACCTAGGTTTACTTCCTCAAGAAAAAGTCAGAAGCTTTCAAATGTTTCAGAGTATTCAAGGAGTTGGTTCAAAATGAAACTGATTTGAAAATCAAATGCTTAAGATCATAAATGGAGGTGAGTTTACTTCAAATGAATCCAGATATTTCTGTGAAGAACATGAAATAAAAAAAAAAAATTCTCAATAGCTAGAACACCTCAACAAAATGGAGTTGCTGAAAGGAAAAACATAATTGTACAAGAAATGGCTAGAACCATGTTAAATGACTCCAACCTAAGTGATATCTTTTGGGGACAAGCAGTACATACAACCATTCATATCTTGAAAATAGGATTGATAAGAATTAATAGTGATAATAATCCATATGATTTATGGAAAGGAAGGCCGACCAATGTCAAGCACTTTAGAGTGTTTGGAAGCAAGTGTTACATAAAAAGGGAAGACACAAATATTGGAAAATTTGACTCCTGTGTGGACAAAGGCATATTTGTTGGGTACTCATGAAAAAGAAAAGGATATAAGTTCTACAATCTAAGACTCAACAAGATAGTGGAAATCATCAATGTAAATGTTGATGAAACAAACTTGTTGAAGACCAAGAATGAAAAAAGAAATTCAAACATATTTGAAGAACGGGAAAATGAAGAACTAAAGAAAGAAGAAGAAGAAGAAGAAGAAGAAGAAGAAGAGGAGAAACAACTAGAAACAAAACAAGAAGAAAACAACCATCAAGACATTTTGACTCCTTCTAGGACACCTAACCTTCGGGTTCAGAAGAATCATGCACCAAAATAAATCATTGGAGATAGAAGTGTCGGAGTAGAAACCGGAAGAAGAAAGCAAGTGCAGACACTTGAACAAGGGCATTTTTCATTACTGTCCATAGTTGAACCAAGTAACTTTGAGGAAGCCATAAATGATGAACATTGGATCAAGGCTACAAAATAAGAACTAAATCAAATAGAGAAGAATGAGACATAAGAACTAGTACCAAGACCAAAGGAAAAAAATGTGATTGGGACAAAATGGGTCTTCAGAAACAAGTTAGATGAAGATGAACATGTAACCAAAAACAAAGCAAGACTAGTGTGCAAAGGATATTCTCAAGTTGAAGGATTAGATTTTGAAGAAACCTTTGTTTCAGTGGCCAGAATGGAAACAATTAGAATGTTCTTGGCTTATGCATGCTCCAAAAGGATCAAAGTGTATCAAATGGACATAAAATAAACTTTTCTAAATAGAGAATTAGAAGAAGAAGTCTACATAGAACAACCATACGGTTTTCTACTATCAGAAAAGGAATATCGTGTTTTCATATTGAAGAAATATTTGTATGGAATTAAGCAAGCTCTGAGAGTTTGGTACTCAAGATTGGACAGGTACTTACAACAACAAGGATTCAGAAGAGGAAATGCAGATAGTAATAACCTTTACATAAAATTTGTTCAAGGCAGTAAGATTAATATAGAAGTGTATGTTGATGACATCATCTTTGGAAATGATATGCATAATAAATTTGAAATGTCCCTACTTGGGGAGTTGACTTTCTTCTTAGGACTCCAGATATCTAAGCTAGATGAAGGCATTTTCATTTCCCAAACCAAGTATATTAAGGAAATGTTAAAGAAGTTCAAAATGGAAACCTGCAAACCTGAGTATTCCTATGGCTATCAGTTGCAATTTGAGCAAAGATGATGAATCTAAATAAGTGGATCAAAGAATCTACATATCAATGATTGGTAGTTTACTCTATGTGACAACTTCAATACCATATGTAATGCAAGAAGTTGGACAGGTCACAAGATTTCAAGCAACACCAAAGGAAACCCATGTTCTAGCAGTGAAAAATATCTTCACATATCTTAAAGGAACATCAGATTTTGGGCTATGGTATCCGAAAGGAAATGATTTAACTATGGTTGCCTACATGGATGCAAATTGGGCAGGAAGTATTGAATATAGAAGAATTACAAGTGGAACAACTTTCTATTTAGGTGACTACTTAGTGTCTTGGTTGAGAGAGAAGAAATATTCAGTATCTTTATCCACAATAGAAGAAGAATATATCGTAACAACAACATGTTGTACTCAGATTCTCTGGATGAAGAAAACCATTCAATACATACAAGTGAGATATGATGAGCCTACTCTGATACTATGTGACAACACCAGTGCTATAAGCAGCTCCAAGAATCCAGTGATGCATTCCAAAACCAAACATATTCCAATTAAGTTCCACTTTATGTGGGAACAAGTCACAAACAATAATACCAAGTTGGAGTACATTGGGACAAAAGAACATATTGCAGAAATTTTCACAAAGCCTCTCCCTAGGGAGACCTTGGAGTATCTTCGACAAAAGATGAGAGTAATTTCTTCTCCAAATTGATTTCCACAATATTCTACAAGAATAAAAAGGGAATCTTGTCAGGGGGAGTTACCCTTTTCCATTGATGTCAAAGGGGGGAGATAAAAATAGTAAAAATAAAAGCATGAAAATAGGGGGATTTATCATGAAGACAAGAGTATAGTATAGTCATTGGGATCATAGCACGAAGACAGGGGGAACACAATTGTTTTACTAAGTTGCCATCAATGTCAAAGGGGGAGATTGTTGAAAAATTGGTTGTCATTGATGCCAACCTTAGAAGAAGCCCTAAAGAAAATTCCACAAGCCCCTAAAAGTGATGATGATGTGTCCAATTGAAGAATCCTTGAAGAGCCTTGAAGGAGCCTTGGCATAAATGTATATAACTCCAAAGTGGTCCCCTTATGGCATATATTTTAAGCATGTCCCTGACAAGATGAGATAAAATGTGGTTGTTTCCACATGCCCACATTTATTTGTACATAAATGGATCCCACAATATGTCCAATATAAATATTACAAGCCTACAAAGGTCCAAGATAAAGATTGCAAGATGACGGTTGTTGAAAGTATTAATTTTTGGTTAATTTGGATACATATATTTGAGGGAATTTTTACCCTACATAAATAACCCAAATTGAAGCACAAGTTGCATGGTTGGAAATATTATTCCGAGACCTTTCCAACAGTATATGGAAGTCCCTCCCACTCCCTAGGAATGAGGAGATATGAGTTTTTCCATCCGATAACCCAACTAGAAAATTGAGGTTGGATTAGCTCATTTTTGGGGACATAATTACTGTAAATACAAGATAAAATTTCACATTTTTAGAGAAAACAATGAAGAGATAAATTCTAAGGTGCACTCAAGGTGTTGGGGTGTCTTTCTGGTGTGAAAGGGAAGTCTAAATAATTCTCTTAATGTCTTTCTTATTCTCAAGGTATGTTACGAGGTTGTGATGTTGTCGTATGCATTGCTATGAGGTTGTGATGTTTTCGTTAATGGACATTTCCATGAATGGATGTTTCTCTCTGTAATACATTTTGGGAATGATGCTATGAGGCTTTCTAGGATTTGAAGGATTGTCTAGGGAATGAAGCATGCAAGTGAAGTCAGAAGTACTTTGTGTTAATCCCTAAATAGTGGCACATTACCCCTTAATTAGGGCATATTACATTAATAATGTTATTTTATTTATGTCGGCTTGGGTCCATTAGTTGTAATTGTACCTCCTAGTCTCCTATATATACCATGGAGACCTTTTCATTTGGAATCATCTGGTATTTGGAAATCTATGTGGTGTATAAGGAGGTTTCCCCCTAGAAGAGACTTATTATATGAAATTATCTCTTTTTCAAGGCGTTGAGTACTTATTCTGAGGTTTTTCTATGCTATCTTGGTATTTGGTTCCTAACATTTGGTATCAGAGCTCAAGGTCTTGGGGTTTCGCTGCTACATCTGAGACACCTTGGTATTTTCACTATAAATTATTTTCTACGATGTTTTAGAAAGAAACCCTTGGAGGATATTTAGTATATGGATCAAGGTACGTGGGCTTAAAATTTCAGCTCATGATGCCTTGTACTTTCAGAGATATACCCTGTGTAAGATAGGGTTCTGGAATCATACTGAATTTAGTCATCTCAAAATTTTTGCTATAAATTTTCTTATGTACAATTTCAGACCTTGAAATCTAGAGGTTATTCATAGAATTTATCAAGGTATCAATGATAAAAATTTCAGCTTCTTTTTCATCCTACTGTTTTAGATACACCCTATGCAAGATAGGGTATCTGACTAGTCTTATTTACTAGTCTCAAACAAGTCTTCCGGGTAAAACAATGATATCTTCTTCAGTGAGTATCCAAATTAAGTGAGACCAATTGTATTGGACAATGGAAAGTTTGTAGTATTTATGGTACAAGTTTCATAATCAAGTATCATATATTGTGATATTAGCACGCTTTACAAGTACACTCTCCTGGAAGGGAAAAAAATCAACAAGGTGTGGGGAAGTTACCATAACTTCCACTTGGCACATCCAATTTTGATCAAACGTGTGGAATTGCAGAGAAAACGTATCAGAGAGATACACAAGTATTTTTTTAGACCCAGAAGGGTTGAAATTTCAGAGATACAGCAGGACAAATAACGTCTAGAAGAACCACCTCGAAATCAAGGTTGAAAAGCGATACTTGGCCAACATGCCACCAAAAAAGGGAAATTCTACACCAATTAAGCCTCCAGACAATCCTACTTGGACTCTTGATGAAGGTGAATAAATGCTTAGATATGTAAATGATTTACAAAATAAGACAATAACAAAAGATGAACTACAAGGGATGATGGATTCAACTGAAGCTAAGTTGGAGGCCATAATGGATACTACGATGGAGGGTTTAAAAAGGGAGATCATGGAAGGATTGGCAATTTTTCTAATAGAGAGGACACCTGAAAGTGAAAATGTATCCCATGAAATTCATGATGAGGATAAAAGGAAGATGAGTCAAGAATGGAGAAACTCCAACTTTGGGTTGAAGACCAACCACTTTCCTAAGATCGATATGAGGAAGTTTGATGGTAAGGATCCAATCACATGGATACTTCAAATGGAGCAATTCTTTGATATACATGATGTGCTACATACACAAAAGGTACAAATTGCTTCTTTATATTTATAACCCAGTCAATTTGTGTGGTATCGATGGCTTTTTCCTCACAAATCACTCATCACTTGGACAATGTTCACAGAAGAAATGATATCACACTATGAGGATACAAAGAACAATACCTTCTTTAGCCAATTGATAAATCTCAAGAAAAAGGGTTGAGTTGCAGAGCACATTTAGAACTTCCAAAGATTGAATATAAAGGTAAAGGATATTCCATATGAGCACCTGATTGATTTATTCATAGGAAATTTAAAGGATAACATTCAACATGAGGTTCGCCTTTGGGAACCCAAATCATTGGAGAATGAATTCATGGTGGAAAGAAATGTTGAAAGTAAAAATATGGCTATGGATACTAGAAGGACCACTCCTAACATCTATCGAGAGAAAAATGTTCCATCTTCTAACCTACAAGGTTGACACCTCAACAATTGGAGGAAATAAAAGAAAAAGGTTTATGCTTTAATTGTGACAAAAAGTACAATAAGGGACATACATGTTGTGAGAAGAAATTATCCTACATAGATTGTGAAGAGGAAGAAGAGCAAGAACAAGAACAAGAACAAGAACAAGAACAAGAACAAGAACAAGAACAAGAACAAGAACCATCTCAAGATGAAAACATAGAAGGAAATTCTTTTGAAGAGTTGACTCCCACGATATCATGTAATGAATTGGTTGGAATTA
>ML786595.1:274385-284612 GCA_009831015.1 Picea engelmannii | reverse complement strand
TGGACACAAAATCTCGCTTCGGCTGCTTGGGATCTCTACACCCCTTCACATGAAATGCTTCATTCCAGCGGCATCTGTTTAGGACTAGCAACCAACAACCAAGCCGAATACACTGCTGTCATTGGCCTCCTGACCGACGCCCAACATCATCATATTCGTCACCTTAGCGTTCTCCTCGACTCTCAACTGGTCGTTCTCCAACTTAACAATGTGTACCATGTACGTGATCCGTGCCTCTTTCGCAAATACCTGCAGGTTAGATTATTATCTCGACATTTTGATTCCATTACATTTACACATATTCCCAGAGAATTGAATCAAACAATAGATCACATAGCTAACATGGTGCTAGATTGGCATATATCACATCAAGCTACACATACATAAACATCTCACATATCCTATCACAACATATAGATAGAATCAACATCATCCACATCAACACAAAAAACACATGTAAAACACATTTGGATCCAAAAAACATGTATACTCATATATATATATACATGAGCCCCTCAGGCCATCTGAATGTTTATATACAACAAAAATAAATCGGCCCTCAGGCCCGTGCCACATCCCGGTACAAAAATCGGCTCACCAGCCTATCAAAACAGTATACAAAATATACATACACTCAGGGGGCCTCTATCGCACCCCCAACTGCCCCTCCCTCAGAAGGAGGTGGTGGCCCACCCCTACCTGCCCCAGGCGGTGGTGGTGGAGCACCTGCAGGACCCTCCTGCCCAGGCGGAAGGCGTCCACTGGTCATGGCAGCAAGCACAACTGCTCGACGCATGATCGACCGCCATGGTGGCGGTAACCCGATACACTGCTCTAGGAACTCCTCGTCCTGGATACGGATCCACATGCCCTCAGGCACGTCCCGAAACACCGTCTCAAACCGACGGAGTATATCGTCCAACTCCCCTCCGGCTGCCGCTGGAGGAGCATGAGATGGCCCCGCACCAGGGTCATCAAATCGGCGCCTCCTCGCCGGTCTAGTAGGATCTGCAGGTCGCCCCGCAGCCTCATCCCGTCCGCGTCTCTCTCCACATGGAGGTCTCCCCTCTGGCTTCACCAGTGGTCTGTACAACTCCACCTCGCGCCCACGAGGTTCCAAATCTGCACATGCACAAAACAAGCAACAAATGGTATCAGTGTCTATACATCAAACATATGCACTAGTATATCAAAATCACAACGTAAATCAAAACATATAAATACACAACATACCTCTGTGATCAAAAATCTCCCTAGGAGGCAGTACCATATCTGGGTCCCCTCGGAAGTCCACCCTAGCATAGGGGAACTGGAGTATAACCTGCGGCATCTGCCGCCATATCTGCGCTGCCTGCGCAGTAAAGTAGTGTCTGCCTTCGCCACCACCGTGACGAACCAAAATTTGTGACCACCACCTCAAGCACGACTCTCGTACCCCTAGTGCCTCCAGTAGCACCCTCGGGCGCAGCATCGACACCCTCTCCAAGAAAAAGGCCACCAGAATGGAGCCAAATGCAAACTCCCCGGCGCCTCTAGACCGACAGTGGTCCAGCTGCGTGATCATCTGCGCATGTAGGGTCAGACCCCAGGCGAACCGCTCACGACCCACCACCACCCTCTCCATCAGAATCATCTCGCCACCACTAATCCGGTGGGGCGCTCGGGATCCATACACTCGAACTATCATCGCTTCTATGCAATGATGCAGCAGGGCATCTATCCCACTAATGCTCACTGCTGTCCCAGTCATATAATGCTCACCTGAGAAGTATCGCTCGACGACCGTCCGCAAATGCGTGTCCCTCGGCAACACAGGATCTGCCGGCAATGGTGTTCCCCGGAAGGGGAGCCCCGTCAAGAAGTAGATGTCCTCCATCGCAGTGAAGGCGATCTGCTCAACTCGCACGAGGAAGCAGTGTCGATCGGGGCTCCACATCTCGATAAAAAACTGGAGCAAATACTCTTGTGACCGTATCAAAGGGCACTCAAAAAACTTTAGCAACCCACTGGCTGCTAAAGACGCTCGAACTGCAGGCCTCGCATTGGCCACAACATCTCGTAGCTGTGACCAGTCCCGCTCGTGCCACCGCACATCCATGGTCACTGCTTGCCACCTGCACACAACCCAGAGTTCTATATTAGCTTAGGAAATCACCCAATACATCAAATAAGCTAATTTTTCACCCTGAAACCTTGCCTCAAAGGTGCGGTTTTACCACCCACAGACGCGCACACATGCGCACCTGTTCACTATACAGGCGCGCATGTGTGCACGCCTGTTTTTCCCACAGGTGTGCTCATGAGCACGCCTGTTCACCATACAGGCACGCGCTAGGGTGCGCCTGTCATACCCACAGGCGCGCTTGTCAGCACACATGTTCACCCCACAGGCGCGCACTCATGCACGCCCTAGGGCGCGCCTTAAATTCCTACACACGCGCCTTAATGCGCGCTTACTCTGTGTACAGGTGCACACACATGCGCGCCTTCCACTGAGTCGCCCGTGCATGTGGGCCCATCCTCTACCCAAAAACCCCCTAAAACTCCCGTACGACCCCCCGTACCTACCCTGCCCAAAAATTGGAAACCTATAGCTATGCAGGATGTTCAGAACACTAACCTGAAACTCGCACGCCGTGAATCAGATACCTCGTGCTCTCGGAATCATGCAATCTCCTTTGAATCTGCTCGAAAACTCACTGAAGCAGCAGGTACAAATGAGGTGGTAATGTGGGCCCTACAGCTATATATAGGCCTTTTGCCAAACTTCCATTCACCATTCCAGGAGCCCACGGCGTCCATTTTTCGAACCGTCTTCAGCCACGGGATCAGCGTCCCGCCACCTACATCATGACTGTCCCCAGGCCACTTTTCATCCTAAGCCCCCGGGGCGCCTTTTTTTCATATCATGGCCATGTATGCACGCACATTGTCACATTTATCTCATACATGTTCATATTTGTTATTATCTTCAGATATGGTTCACTTTGGGTATTTGGTTGTTCTGTGTGCAGGTGCTTGGTCATCATCTCTTCACATCATTCCTTCAGGTATATACTCAGCACTGGCATGTAGTCTCTCCCACTGTATTTCATTTACATTCCCAGTCACACCCCCTGATTTTGGCCTTTAGGATACCCTTTTTCCGGCTCTACAGTACTCACACCTCCATTTGCATTTTTGGTACTGGTACTCGGCAGTTTTCTTACCCACATGAGTTGTCTCATTCATAGCACCTTTTTGCACTTTTGACACTCATGCTGCTCTTTATTACCCTTTAGGGATGGGAGTCCCGGTAGTCTTTCATCATGTTGCGAATTAACCACATACTTCTTCTCCTCATTTTGCTAGCTTCCCATATGGACTCCCAGCACATCGCTTTATGGTCATGTTCTTTTCTTTACCTTCACCTCCGCAGGATCATGAACCCACCATTTCATCCACCATCAGTTTGCCCATCTGCGAACCTATCTTCATTTTTACCTACCTCATACAGAAACTCGCCAATGGGCCCCCCACCCTTCATCAATTTTCCCAGAAATTTCTTCCCTCCCCGGGGCACTCATTTCACACTGGGGCACCCATTTCTGTATTTTGTACATCTTTCCCACATTTATTCATTATTTATTGTACAAAAGCCTTCATTCCCAGTTATTTACTTTTATCGTCACTGTTGGCGACCTACTTTCCTTTTGGCCACACGCAACCCATGTCACCCTTGGTTGGAGCATTACTTCTCATTTACCCCCACCGACATCGTCTATATCTTCAAAGTACTACCCAGGTCACTTACCTTTATCCTATGAATTTGTTCACCTTGTCCCGCCTCTGGCACAACTTATCCCTGATCTTGTCGTCCCCCTGACACTCGATCTTGTCACACGGTTGCGACCACACATTTTATCATGCACCCTCCAACCAAGGGCAGTCTGGAGTCTTCCCACTTTTTGACTTCATCTGTGTACCTCTGCCACTTCTTCACCACAGTAGATTCCGTGAAGCCCTTTGCTTCTGGGAGTCGCGTCCTCCTTTTGTCGACATCAACACACTTTTCCAAAAGGGCGACAGTATCTTGATTCTCATTTCCCATTCAATGAGATATCTCGGATGGCACAGGGGGAAACACCATTGCTCCCTGATGTCGTTGACCCCCATAACATTCGACGCCAACACTTTCTCATGTTGCGGTGGGTCTTACTTTGCGACTATTGTAGTTTTTTCTTATCAGTTGCCGAAGACCTCTGAACTTGGTCGGTCCACCAATGCCCACATCACCGTTGTTATTTACTTCCGCGACCATTACCGTTGGTTCAGAGTATGTTCCTTTGCAGAATTGTCTTCTGCCTTTATCATTCCTCCCTCGAGGGCGCTGTAGTTGTCTACATCAACATTTTAGACATTTTTTCTTCAGAGTTACATTACACGAGCATGGGGCATGCCCACCTCGTTTGTACACACTTGTATATGGATACACACCTTGTGGAAAGTTGGGATCAACAGGTTCCTTTCTTCTCCAAAGGATTGCTCTACACGGTTCCATTCTTGCTCTCCCTTACAAACACCATTCTCAGTAAAAGAAACATTGATGGATTTCGGCTATACATTTTTCTCCTAACCTCATCCATTAGGGGGCATCTGTTATCACTGAAATTTCGTCCGCACAGGGCAACAAGAACTCCGCATCGTCAACATAGGACTGGAGTCATTCATGGCACAGGATTAATTCCTCAGCATTGCAAAAGGGTAAAAAAACTATACAAATGACCAAAAATTTGAAGGGCGCTTTACAGCATCTGGGTGTGCACGCGTATGCGCGTAACAGAAATGTACAAAGCGCGCATATGTGCACAAGGCGCGGTTGTTGGGCGAAAAACCCACGCACCTGCTAAACGACACATTTATTGAAATTGGTCGGCCTCCCAACCACTAATGGATCAACTCCCAAGTCGATTAACACCAAATCCGAGCTCAATCCTCATGGTGGGCTGGTCAAAGACCTAATTGAACCCTAAAGAGCCCCTTTTCACATTCAAAAGAGTTCACATAATAACCCAATGCTTGGCTATAAAAAGCCATGAATGACCACCATTTTCTCAAGGAATTATTTGTATTGTTATGCTGCTGAGATTGCTAAGGACTCATTCTTTGTCAATACACATCACAAGCTGCATTTCATAGAGCTATTCACCCCTCACTTGAGTGAATAGGATTGGAGTTCTTTCACCCACATTTTTCATCTTTTCATTGTAAGGAGAGCAAGCTTTGAGGGCCTCAAGAGCCTTCCATTGGAGAAAGAAGGGACCCAAGTCCCCTTTCTTCTTTGTGCCTTTGGATTTCATCAACAGATCAACTTATACATTGGTGATATTGGTCCATTTGTCTCTATTTTTCATTTTCTCATATGCTTTTAGTTTTTATTTGTTTTAGTTTAATTTTCGTTTATAACTTTGTAGTTTTTCTTTCTAACCTTTTACTTCACAGCTGTCATGCCTAGCAGAGCCCAACTGGGCATGTAAGCACTCTTAATTTGCTCACCTAGTGACGAATTGGGTGCTAACAAAGAACATAAATAAGAATGCATCCACCATACATAAGAATAGTCTACAATATGAAGTACATCTTTACACAACCTGAGTATTGCGCAAAACACAAAGGAATAGTCCATAGCACGCCCAACACGAGGATCAAAACTCTTCCAAAAATAGCTTGGCCAAACCGGCTTCTCCACATTAAAAGTTTATGTACATGAAAGCTCTAAGAAGGGATTCCCAATTTTAGTTAACACTATATTCCCAAAATAGTTCAGAAAATGTACAATTCTTGAAGAGCCAAAAATCCTTTTTCTTGGATACAATGGTCGTATTTATTAGAGTTCAATGTGACTCTTGGCCTTCTTCCTTCCCCTGCGACCTTTCATTTGTAAACATTTTTCCTTACCCCCTTTGTAATGATGAGAGAACAAAGATAATATTTACATTTCGAGTTTGTCTTTTAGTGTTGGTGGGTCACCGTAGATTTTAACCATAGTGCATGTCACCCACCATGAAGACTGGTCATGGACATGGGAAACCCTTTATTCTCAGAGTTTGATAGTTGATCATCATGGGGTTTAGACTTCCTCTTCATCGATTTGAGTTTGATTCCATTTTGTTGCTCCTCTATTGCTGCGACAACTATTGTTATTTTTTCTCGATCGTCTTTCACTGTAAATTGCATTACAAGGATGCTTAGTATGACCTCCCTTTAGCATTGGTACCTGACACCGTTCAACATGCAAAAAATGAGTGACCTCATAGTATATTCAAAATAAACTATCAAAAACAATCATTTAAACCCATATAATTGAAACATTAATTAATTGAAATTTTGTATAAGCTTCCCTAAATTCGATTCCTAGTTCTCTGCTCACAGTTGATGTGTTGTGTTCCCTAGGGTTGTTGACAAGGTGCCAGATATTACTATTTAAAAATGTGTACAATTGATGAGTATTTTCTCAAATCACATAACTTATAAGTTTTATATCTCAGAAATACCTTTCCAATGGTATAAGGAACACGTGAAATGAGCACCTGAGTCAAAAGTTATGGCTAAAATACGGAAGCCAGTTTGATAGGGTCTTGTCCTTGTTCCAAAGTAGTTTGTGGGAACTTCTCCTTTGGTTCTGGAGTGGTTTATGGGAACTCCTCTGGTATGAACCAGAGCTCATGGAATGAATTTCTCTGATTCATCGATGAAGAAGGGATGAATTGCTTTGGTTGAGTCGACGAATATCAAACAATTAGCTCCAGTGCTATCAAGTTGATTGTTGAGGAAAATCTCAGAATGATGGAGGAGCCATGGTCGAGTCTCATTGTAAGAACTTGTGAGTGATCATCGTAGTATCTGAGCCCAAACTATGTTTCTGTATCATCATCATGTTGTGTCTGAATTCAACTCAAATCATCACACATTGGGTTTGGTTGCATGTGATGTTACTTGGTTTGATTGCAGTTTTGAAGTGGAAAGTTTTTTGATTTAAAATAATTAAAGGTAATTTTTTTTTTATAAAAGGGGTTCCCCACCCTTCCACTCCTCCTCACACTCTTTTAACATATGGCATGCTGACTTGGTTTGTTTTATTATAAACATATTTTAACATAACATGATTATAAAAGGAAGGAGGTGGCATGCCACGCCCCTTCCCCACTTCATATATTGTTTAACATGAGTATAAGAGGAAGGAGGTGGCATGCCACGCCCCTTCCCCACTTCATATATCATTTAAACATTAACATATGGAGGGGGTCATGGGTTGGGCCCTCTCCATATTAATTTTTCATTAGACAAACCTTTACTAAATCAGTGTGACCCAAATGGAAATGCAACCTGAAATTTCTTGAAATCAACACTCATGACCACAATGCTTCAGTCGAGTAAGTGTTCATGTTTTCATGTGCTTGGGGTTCACCGATGGACTTCATGGCAAGTGATTCATATTTACCGATGGAATTCATAGTAAGTGTTATGGATTCACTAATGGACTTCATGGTAAGTGCCATGAATTCACTAATAGACTTTATGGTAAGTGCCCAAGGTATGTGCGTGTGGTTGCTGGCATGTGCGATGGTGAACAAGTGTGCATTGGGTATCAAAATATGCTTAAGAATAAGAAGAAGAAGTAATTTTAACATCCATGAGGCTAACAATATCCTATGGTACAAACTGCCTCACACATTGATTTAAGCAATTCAACCCTTTTCCTGTCCAACTTGATGATGAGCTCCCTTAATTTCTCCACTATCCCCTCGATGAATAAGTCATTCAAAGAGCTAGATGTCAAGATATTTATATAGTTTTCCCTGCTATCTTTGAAATATTCACACTCTAAAATGAAATGCTTTTTTTTTTCCACTTTTCTGGAGGTGCAGAACACACACACCCTTTCTTCTCAAGCTTCTTTTGGTCTTTTCTAGCGGCTGGTTTCACAACGTAGTAGATGGAAATTGGTTCTTAATTGGGCAATGAGAATTTTGGCTCTCCAAGATATATTGGCCCCGATGTATGCTTTTTGATGATGATTATATGCAGGGTTAAACTCTTTAATATAGTACTCTTTCTTTCTCCCAAGCCCTTTATCCCAAGTTTGCTTGTGGAACCTATCAATAACAAATGCCTTTATCTCTTTACTATTTGTAGGGAACTTGCTCAAGTGGATATCCCATTTACTAAGCCATTTGATATTTTGTCTCATCCACATCTTCTTCCTTTTGCACAATATGTCATTAAAGACAACCTTAGGCCACCGACTGTCTTCCATTTGCTCAATTATTTTTAGATATATTATGAGACGCACCATAGCAATTGCTTTAATAGGAGCATCCCCTATTTCACTCAACATGATATCATAAGGGACTGAACTTTTAATTTTAAACTTGTTTGTGATCAAGTGTTTTTGAATCTTCTCAATTTTTTTCCACTATAAGTCAGATGTGCTGGTGGCCCACACTTCACAACCATATAGAACCACCGGGATCACTAAAATCCCAAAGAGAGTTTGCATAGTCTTCCAATCCCATATCTCTACTTCTTTGCATCTGTTTTGAAAAGCATAGAACACTTTCCAACCTCCCAAAGTTCTTTTCTTTCTGTAGCCTTCCTAACTTAGATTTTTTTTGAAGTCAATTCTGAGGTATTTGTAATCTATCACTTCTTCAAGAGTGTTGCCTTCAAAGTAGAACTTATGTTTCTTATGTTTTATTTTGCTAGAAAAAAAAATTACCACTTTCGACTTGCTAGTATTGACTTGCATTCCCACTGTACTACAAAAGCGCTCAATGGAAATTAAGTGTTCTTGCAACCCAAGGGTGGATTTAACAATCAGAATAAGGTCATCTACATACAAAAGAAGCCTTATCACAAAGTCACCCAAAAGAGCACCATCAACCTCCTGCGAGTTTAACCACTCTTCAAGTTTGTCAATATATAAGCCAAAGAGGGTAGGGGAAAATGGGCATCCTTGCTTGACCCCAATATCACTCCTAAAACTTTTGAAGATACCAGCTGCATTCTGATTTTGAATTTAACCTCCTCATATAGCCTATGGATGATTTCTCTAAGATGTATAGGAACCCCAAGTTCCTCCATTCTATGCCAAAGCTTATCCCTAGGGACCGCATCAAAAGCTTTTTTGAAATTAACAAAGCAACAAAAGGCTTCCTCTTTTTTCTCCCACACTTTTTCAATGATGTGCCTTAGAGTTATATCATGATCAATCATTGAGTGTTTAGGTCTAAAACCTGTTTTCCCTTTATTATGATTGTCCCCTTCTTCCGCCCACTTGCTGATTCTATTTTCTAGCATACTTCCAAATAACTTTGCAAACAAGGGGTTTATCATTATGGTCCTATAGTTGGAGGGATTGTTGACATCTCCACTCTTGGAAAGTGGTATTGCTAGGATCGTTGTCCAATCTATAGGAAATCCCTGCTGAATGATGTTGTTGAAAATTTTCATAATGTGAGGTGCAAGAGTTTTTGAACCCCACTTTAGTTATTCTGCCTAGAGTTCCACTAAATCTTTTTCTTTTCCAACACCCAAACTTATGATACCCACCTTAAATTCTTTCATGGTGAAGAGATTAGTAGTAGTGTTAACCAAGGGAGGGGGGTCCACCTTGGAATCTTGCTCATAAATCTCCTTTGCATACTCGAACCATTGATAGGCGGTAATATTATTTTCAGTTTGTTTCTTTCTCGTTTGAAGCTCCTTCCAAAATAACTTGGGGTTATTTTCCCCCAAGAAGATTAATTCCTCCCTCCTTGAGATCATGAAATCAACTTTCTTATTTCTTACAATTTTCTTGTAAGCTTTTATGATTATTTCTTTATGGATTGACTCTTTCAAAGCTTTCCTTGTTGTTTTGCATTCCTCATCAAACCAAACATTAACTGGAAAGCAGTGTGTTTCAGATTTCCTATTTTTTGCTCTTTTGCATTCTGTAAGTGCTCTTTGAATTAAATTTGTTAACTCATGGCTATGAAGGCCCTGGGATGGAATTTTTTCCTTATTAAACAACCTCTTTAGTGCTATCCTGAAAGTGTTATAGTTTTTTTGAGTCAACATTGTTAAGAACCAAACATCAATATAGCATAGAAAAACCTCAGGAAAAGTACTCAATGCCTTGAAAAAGAGATAATTTCAGATAATAAGCCTCTTCGAGGGGGCAACCTCCTTTTACCCCACTTAAAT
>ML786595.1:199983-263499 GCA_009831015.1 Picea engelmannii | reverse complement strand
TTTTTTAAGGCTGCAAAGGGGTTTTTGTGATCAAGCCCCCTACTTTTGTAAGTTTTTTAAACTTGTGGAGCAAAATCACATGCTGCAATCCTGATGATGTTACCATTTTCTGATATTTTAAACCAAATGAATTGTTTATTTGAGTCTTCTCTTTCTAACTGAATGAGACAACCTTTTTTTTTCTTCACTAGTTCCATGATACCCCCGTGTCCTTTACCATTCTTAGCTAATTTGTTCCACACTTCCATCTTCACATATTCTTCAAACAAAGGTGTCTTGCACCCTTCATGTTCATGTGTTTACAATAGACAAATTATGTCCCTATTTTCCGCCATAGGTCCTAACCCAGGTGCCCGCCTCCAAGTATAACCTCTGCAATTCCAACAAACTAAACTTAAGGAAACTTGGGATAATTTGATTGCTATTTGTTTTGGTCTACAAGACTCAAAGTTGAGTCTTCACCCCTATTTGTCCAAGCTGGCCTTGTTGCATATTTTCTTGCTAGTGAAATTGTTGTCTCTTCTTGGCTACCAACTTGTTGTCCTGTTTTAGAATGAGGACCGAAAATGGAAATAACATATTTTCCTTTGAGAAGCCATGCCCTTTTTTCCTCATCCCTTGCTGCCCTAACCTTTAACAACTCTTCCCTTCTTTCCTCTTGCTGTCTAATAGTTAAATCTTCATCTAGAAAAAAACAAGAGCCTCTCAAGAGTTGCTTCTTGCCTAGGAGAATTTGCTTTTCACATATGCTTGACATGATGAATTTTATGGGCCTAGATCTCTCGCCACTAGGCTTACCCACCCTCAATGCTTGACAAATTCGACCTTGCCAAAGCAACTTGTCCTTCAAAAATTCACTTGTGAGATCGAGAGTACATTCATTTTTTCCATACTCTCTCACACCTTTGATAATTATGTTTGTTTCTCTATCTTGTCTTTCCTTGTTTTCTCTAATTTTCATGTCGTCCCCCTGGCTATGTGTTTCTTTTTCCAAATGAGCAGAATTGCTAGTGACTTGTGCCCAAGTTTTGGATTGTTTTGTAAAATCTCTTTTCTCTTCATCCCTTGCTTTCACTCCATGGATGTATTCTTGTTCACCTGTTTTGCCTTCAGCTTTGGGTGTTTTAGAGTTCACTTGTTTTCTTAAGGGGCACACATCTTAAAAAATAGGGGAAACGTGGGGTGGGAGCACGTGGACCATGGGCCCTCCCCTCCATGTAAGCCTTAAAAACGTTATACAAACATTTCCATACGTCATCCAAGTCTATTTGTGGTTTCACATATGTATTCTTTGAATTATATTTAATTTAATTTATTTCAATTTAAATGAATTTAAAATTAAATGTTTTTTTTTTTAATTGAAATACATGAAAATTAAAATATAATGAAAACTAAATAATTTTACATTGAAACAATTTATATTTTGTTAAATGAGACTTAAGACTTTTGCATACGAGTGTGACATAAAGGGTGCTAACAAGTTGTCTGGTTGAAGAAGATCTCGACGTTGGAGTGATTTTGAAGGCTCATAACTTACACGTATGTCATTCAATTGGAGTACCATTTTTTGTGACACAAATAAAGTGGGGACATGCTTCCAGGGAAATAACTTATCGTGCCATTCAAACATTCTATGAGTGTCACGACTGACAAGGCTGGCTTGGGATATAAATCATTGACAATCATTTTGAATTTCGATTCCATCAGTTGCATTGGAATCAAAATTGTGTAAACCATATAGTTGGCTTGTTTCAGGGACAAAAAGTACAATTTAATGAATGCAAAAAAATTACGCCCAAAGATATTTTTTAATGGAAGTTTGGGTCCCATTGTTGTTGTTTTTTATCCCAAATTCAATTCTGTGAGTTTCTGTGTCATATGTGTTGTATATTCTCTTGGTTCATCCATTGGGGTTGAGGTAACATGTCAGTGGCACATAAATATAAATCCGCTAAAAAAACCAACCGACGTTCGAAGCGCTTAACACCGTTTAAGAGCTGGGAGGACCAATTTCTTATAAGATGTGTTTCAAAGCTAGCACAAGACCTATAGATGTTGCAGTTAACCCATCTGAGGATAGAGGACACTTTCATGATCATGATTTGTCATAAAATCAAGAAGTGCAAAGTAAGCAAGCTGATATGGCATCCACAATGAAAGCTACTAGCAACATGAAAAAAATTAATTACGACTACATCCTGAAGTAGATCAAGCGAGGTAGATGATCAATCATCAATTATCTAGTCACATGCAACGAGAAGGAGTTGAGTTGGAGGAGAATAGGAGAGGAGTCAAGATGAAGGAGAGTCATTGAAAATGTCTTTGTTAGCGAGGAAAAGAAGATCATTGTCAATAAGCTTAGTCTCGATGAGGGGGAGATGAACCTCACCGATACATTGTGTATCAGAGAGAAAAAAAGGAACTTCATTGATATGTGATGTATTGACTAATATGAGAGGAAACTCGTCGTTGCGAGGTTATCGTGTAGGTAGGGTTGGGATGAAGTTCATCGGTCAAAGGGCTTGTGTATCAGAAGTGATCATAGGAACTCTTTCGATGTACCCGAGAGATTGTTATAAACTACGTCGATGCTAAATCATTGCTTGTTGGTGGTGATGTTCAGAACTCCTCCAGTTGTACCAATAGATTTCATGGGAGCTCCTCTAGTTTTATCATAGAAGATGATGGGAAGTTTGTAGATAAGGAGGTTAGGATGCCGATGAAGTTAGGAGGAAGTCCGTCGGTGTTATCAGAGATGATGGTGGAAAATCTTCCAGTCGCACTAGAGGTGATATCATTAAATCGATCAACAATGAGGCTTGCATACTAGAGACGTTGGGAAGAAGTCCGTTGGTGCATATCAGAGACAATTGTGGGAAATCCTTCGATCGCACAAGAGAGGATAATGGGAAGTGTTCTTGTAAAGAGTTAGATGTATTGGAGGACTTGTTTGGAACTCCTTCGGTTGCACCGACAAGTATGATGGGAACTTCATTGGCATATCAACAAAGTTTGATGCAACTCCATCAATATTACCAGAACTACGAGGAAAATACAAGTAAATAAACTGGCCAAGTGAAGTATCGTAAAGAATCACTACAAATGGTAAAGTATAGAGAGTGGGAAGATAGGTTTGAGATTTTCCATTTGGACGAGAGAGAATGAGAGGATTTTCAGTATAAAAGTTTAAAAGGGGGGCCCAATTTCTTCTCTTAGGGAAAAGATAAGAGAAGAAATTAGGGAGGGTGTTGTTTAGGCACAACATATGGTTAGATTGCATTTACACACCATGTTTTAATGAGTGGACATCTTATGTGGTAGTCAAACTAGAGGAAGTATAATTTAAGAAATATGGAAAATGAGACACTGTAAACATGTCCTCCTCGTTGTAGCTTTCTGAGGCACTCATGCTACCTTACATGATGAATTGAACTTCCATTGGTGTCCATTGCAATTTGTCTTCCCTCTATATTGCACGTTGATTCTCCTTCTCTTATTGTCTAATATTACTATTATTATATTATTATTAATACTATACAGACTTGTTGCAAGTTGCAATAAAGGAAACTAAATTTTCTTACATTCTTACATGATAGATCTGTGAGATGTCTATTGTTTTAATTTTTTAGTTTCCATAATGTCAAGAAAAAAAGTTAACACTTTTTATTTTTTTTAACTTATTAATCACAACTTTAAAACATAAAATTCCATATGAAAAATGACTTATAAACTTCCATCTAAAGTTGTATGATTATATTCCTATAAAGTAATAGAAAATATAAGAGAGTCTTGAAAAATGTTAGGAAAAATCTAAGGCTATTGCAAGATTCCTTGCAACTTGGGCAATTGTTACTAGATATAATTTCATAATTGCATCTCAAAAGTGATGAGAAATAATTGGTTGAAAATTTTGAAATCATAATTCTATCACAACCCATTCATGAAATCACCATTCTACCCTCATGAATTGATTTCATGAAGGTTCATAGGTTCAAGACTCACATGATTTGATTCCTAGAATCATATGGATAGTTTTTTATTAAAGCATCACACGATCATGGTCTCTAATGCAATAGAATCCCTTATCTATGAATGACACATGGTTAGTTTAGGAAAGTCACGATGATTATTAATGGGCATTTAGTATAAATATGAATTTGAGAAGAGGACGAGCAAGAAGTATTCAACCATACGTTGGGTGTATACCTTCAGGGCTAAAATAACTTTAGATTCAACCTTGTACACCCTTGCATACAAGACATTAAATACTTTGTAATTGTCGATTGCTTGATAAGAGTATTTTAAGTTAAAAGTGATATAGCGTATGTATATTTTTCTAAATTAAGTAATCAAATAACTATAAAGAAGGTTCATTTTTCCCATAAACAAGGCGTTTTATATGCTAATTTGATGTATAACAAGGTTGTAAATTTAAATTGAATTATTATTATTATAACACTACATAGATAATAATCACAACTTAACATGATTTTAAGGGTTTTTCTTGTAACTCTATTAGTTATCTAAGTGTTTTTTAGTCATCACAACTTTAAAATGTAAATAGAAAATATAAGAGAGTCTTGAACAATTTTAGGAAAAAGCTAAGGCTATTGCAAGATTCCTTGTATCTTGGGCAATTGTTATTTGATATAATTTCATAATTGCATCACAAAAGTTATGAGAAATAAATGGTTGAATCCCATTGAAAATTTTGAAATCATACTTCAAAAATAACACAACCCATTCACATAATAACACAGAGTTAGAGACTTATGTAAGTGTGGTATATCTAAATTTTATTGTCGTCTATAAAACAACATTCTTTGATCCAGATTATTTTTGGAACGAAATAAAAGCAGAGATATCACAATGAAATGCTCATAAAAATTGCCAGAAACAGAGAAATACAACAATACTTGATTTCTATTAATGAAAGAATTGTAAAGAGACTGTAAAAATACAGAGTGCAAGACTTGCTAGAATGGTGGCAGCTTTATCTCTAAGAAGAGATATGATGACTACACTCATCCATAAGAAGATGATTACAATGAGGCTCTGAAGGAATTTTTATGATAAACATGAATTCCAAAACCCTAGACATCCAAAAACCTAACCCTAGGAGATGAAACACCAAAAGTTATGTGGAGCCCGTTTGGGTAAGTTAGTACATTAACTTCTCGGGGTCATAACTTTTGCATACAATATCTGTTTTAGGCGCGCGATAACATTTTGGAAAGGTATTTTCAAGAAATACGCATTACGCCGTCAAACTCTAACTACGTTTATAGTTTGACTGTGGCAAGAAAAAAAACACTGTTTAGGGCCCCGAAACGACCCTGGAAGTACATCAAGATGTGCTGACATGAAAAAATACAAAGTAAGCCAGTTGGATTAAGTAGGAGACCACTAGTATCCACTTGGAATATGTGTAGGGCTTCAGACAACCCTAGAAGTGTAGAACCCACAATTACAAAGAAGTACAAAAGAACGTGCTACACTAAAAATTGAAAAGAGGAGCCACTTGGAACAGGTGGATGGCCACCAATATCCACCTGGATCAATCCTCCTCCCTTAGGAAGAAATGGTCTCCATTTCATTGAGTGCCCAGGGAAGAGGGGAAAGCATTTTCTGAATCTGACGGTTGGTGAGTTGTGTGCCTTGTTGGAGAAGTTGTGCTTCTTGTCTTGTGGAAGATTTTCACAAACCTGTTGCTAGAGGGTTTGAATCTGTTCCACCAACTTGTTGTCTCTAGGTTGGATGGGGCATTGTGTAGGCACCATTGTAGGTGAAGAAACAATATCTTCTGTCTCTTCAACAATCTATTTTTGTTGGATAAAAGGTGTTGAGGCTGTAGTGGTTGTAGTGGTCTTATGTGCATCCTTTGAACATACTGTGAAGATGATGAATCTTGCAATATGAGAGATTACCTTGCGGTGTTGTTTTGGTGGAGTAGTAGTCAGAACTACCTCTGGTATCTTGTAGAGCTGACCTCCCAGAGTAATAATTACACTACGGAGTCCATATTCGTAGACATCAAGATTTTTTCACATATATGGTTGGCCAAAACAACATCACAAACATCAAGAGGGGCAATATCACACACTACCTCATCCTTGAAGGGATGGATGCCATATGACAGGCGAAATTGTTAGTTGACGCAAAGATCTTGTCCTTAGTGAAGCCACCCGATGTTGTATGGATGCAGGTGTGGTGTTGTAAACAACGACAACTATTTGACGACTTTAGCTGAGATGCGGTTATTCTGGCTATTGTTATCAACAATGAAATGCAATGGGGTCACCCTCACCCACATTTGTGAATGGAAGAGGTGCTCCTCCTCTTTAGGATCTACTAGTTATTCTAGTTGAATTGTTGTGGTCATGACAGTAGCATTGGGGTGTTCAACGATGATCTGTTTGTTTTCAATATTTTTTGGATTGGATTCCAAATCAGGGTTCGGCTTCGTGTCTTTAACATTGACCACCAATGACTGTTTTGAGCGACATTCATTGACATTGCACCAGGGGATTTTGTGGAAGTCACACCACTTCCCAGTGTCATTCTTCGTCTTTACTTTACCCTTTTTGTCCTGTGTCATGGAATGGTTTTCTTGAGGTTGTTGGTTAAGGTCATCTTTATCGTGCTTTGGTTGTTGCAGATTTGTGGACCGAATTCCCATTTGTTTTGGTGCCTAAATTTCTACTCGATTTTGATAGCATATCGATAAGCATCTCCCAATGATGAGATGTTTAGGAAATCCATTTTGGTTTGGATGTACCTATGCAGAGCCCCACGATATTTCAGAACCAGGTGTCACTCAGAGTCTTTAATACCCAACTTGGTGTGCAAACTATGGAAAGTATTTGTGAACTCCGACACTGCTTGACTCTTCTCTTGCTACAATGTGGTCCATCTCATAAAATGGTCTTCATAGTTATCAACACGATATTACAATTATTTGACTGCATCCACAAAAAAAATCCCAAGTAGGCTCGACCCCATATATCCCAGATTCCTCTGTGGAACTTTTCTCCTAGTAAGTTTCCCACCAATGTTTGACATGGGGGAGAGCCTTGAGGAGTGCGAAGGTGATATTTTCCCTGTCGAATTTTTTTTGAACAAAGAAATAACCTTCTAATACATTTAACCATTTTTCTAGGGCATCCGCATCGATCTAACCTTCAAATATGGGAAAATCAAAATTAAATTGTATCTTGAAGGGAGAGGTTCCTCCAAAATGGTCGCTCGATGAAGATGTTCTTGTTGCTATCGACAGACATTGAAGGGTGTGTGCAAAATTCTCCATCATTTCATCCCTCTATCGTGTGAGAGATTTCTCAAGCAACATGTTAATACAATATTTTTCTCCACCATTTTTATTTTATTCCACCATCGATGGTTTCTTGCATGTGCGAGAGTGATTGTCCTCAAGAGAGACAAACTCAAGACCCAATTGGCTATACTTGGACCTCATCGGGGACATGCACTGAAAAATGATCAAGAGCAGCCTGCTCTGATACCACTGATCCAGATTATTTTTGGAACCAAATGAAAGCATATATATCACAATGAAGTGCTCATGAAAATTGCCAGAAACAAAGAAATACAACAATACTTGATTTCTATTAATGAAAGAATTGTAAAGCGACTATAAAAATACAAAGTGGAAGACTCGCTAGAATGGTGGCAGATTTATCTCTGAGAAGAGATGTGACAGATATGCTCATTCGCAAGAAGATGGTTACAATGAGGCTCTGAAGGCCTTTTTATGATAAACATGAATGCGAAAACACTAGACATCCAAAAACCTAACCCTAGGAGATGAAATGCCAAAAGTCATGTGGGCCCCATTTGGGTGAGTTAGTACTTTAACTTCCCGAGGTCGTAACTTTTGCATACGATATCCGTTTTAGGCGTGTGATAGCCCGTTGGAAATGTATTTTTGAGAAATATGCATAACGCCATCAAACTCTAACTCAGTCTACAATTTGACTATGGCGAACCAAAAAAACACTATTTAGGGCCCCAAAACGGCCCTGGAAGTACAACAAGATGTGCTGACATGAAAACATACAAAATAAGCCAGTTGAATTAAGTGGGAGGCCACCAATATCCACCTGGAAGATGTGTAGGGCTTCAGACAACCCCAGAAGTGTAGAACCCACAATTACAAAGAAGTACAAAAGAACATGTTGCACTAAAAACTGATAAGAGGAGGCGGTTGGAACAGGTGGGTGGCCACCAATATCCCCCTGGATCAATCTTGACATGTTCTTACCATCTATGCTAAATTGTTCTATGAAATTCTATGATTATATATATACTATGTATCATTTACTAGTGAACCCACCTTGTAACCTCACATCCTTTGGGCTTGTCTACTCTAGCAAGCACTGTATTATTGCTTCTCCCTTTGCTATCACCATTGTTCTTAGCATTAGTTGCATTCTATAACCTTACAAATTTTTGAGTTTGGTTACAACTAATACCACCACAACAATTGGCAGTTGACTGAAACATAACACTAGTTAGTTGACTAAACTTGTAATATGTATTGTAGTTGCAATCTATTGTAACAATTGCTACCTAATAAATCACGAATGTTTGGATTTTCACTTGATTCCCAAATCCATGCCAGTCTTCTTTTTCATCTCTTACTACTTCAAGGAGTATAAGTGGACTTGTTTCAATGAGAGAAACTAAATGATTTTAGATGTTCGCATCACAGATCTGTCAAATGTGTATTGTTTTATTCTCCATAATTGCATCTCAAAAGTTATGAGAAATAAATGGTTGAATCCTAATGAATTTTTTGAAATCATAATTCCATTGCAACCCATTCACATAATAACACAGAGTTAGAGACTTCTCTAAGTGTGGTATATCTAAATTTTATTTTCTTCTATAAAACGACAACCTTGACATTTTCTTAACATATATGCCAAATCATTCTATGAAATTCCATGAATATATGTAAAATACGTAGCATTTAGTAGTGAACCCACCTTGTAACCTCACAACCTTTGGGCTTGTCTAGTCTAGCAAGGACTGCGTTATTGCTTTTCCCTTTGCTATCACCATTTTTCTCAGTGTTGGTTGCATTCTATAACATTACAACTTTTTGATTTTGGTTACAACTAATACCATCACAAAAATCGACAGTAGGTTGAAACATAGTAGTAGTTAGTTGACTCAACTTGTAATATATATCGTAGTTTTAATCAATTGTAACAATTGATACCTAATGAATCACGAATGTTTGGATTTCCACTTGATTCCTAAATCCATGCCACTCTTATTTTCCATATCTTACTACTTCAAGGAGTATAAGTGGACTTGCAATGAGAGAAACTAAAGGATTTTAGATGCTTGCATCACATATTTGTTAGATGTCTATTGTTTTAAGCTCCATAATTTCAAGGAAAAAAGGTGATGATTTAGGTGGACATTGGTGGCCTCCCACCCTATTCCACTGGCTCAAATTACAACTTCCATATTGACAATTTTTCTACAAGTTTTTGGGTACCAAAATTCTGGGGCCATTTTGAGGCCCCAAACGATGTTTTTTTAACGTGGTAGTGCCAAATAGATTCTTGTTGGAATGTATTGGGTTGTTCGGAATGTGAACTCCTTGGATAGAAATTTTCAATGAGGTATAAAGTGCCCAAAATGGATATCATGTGAAAAACTTACACCCTGGGGAAGTTGACGTATCAACTACCCCCATTGGGGCCCACAAACCTTTTGGTGTTTCATCTACCAGGGTTAGGGTTTGGATTTTAGGGTTTTCTCATTTATGATTTGTGTTAAAAAAGGCCTTTCGATCCTCATTGTAATCAACTTATTGTGAATGAGGGTAGCTGAAACATCTCTCTTCAGAGATAAGCTACCACCATTCTAGCTAGATTGTGTGCTTTGCATTTTACAGTCTTTTGTATTATAGACAATCATTAATAGAATTTGAGTTTTACTGTATTACTGTGTTTTTTGCAATATCTCTATGTATTTTCTTGTTATGTCTCTATTGTATTTTTTCCTTCATTTTTTTTTCTCAAAATAATCTGGATCAGTGGTATTTGAGCAGTCCACCCCTTATCTGTAATATCCCTAAGGCCGAACCCAATTGCAAATGTAAATACAAATCTACATAAGCTGGTGAGCTGATTTGATATCATTTTGGTATGCACATTTCATGGCATAGTGCACACATGTACTACGCAATAAAATGAGGAAGTGTGCACATTCCGGGATACCGTGCGCAACGTCTTAAGTGCACCCGATGTAGAGGCCAGGGATCCTTATGTATCTGATATGTTTTATAGGTTGGTGAGCTAGTATTATAAGCTAGGATGCTTATGTTTTGATTAGGCCGGAGAGCCTAGATGTTAAAGGCTAATGCGCCTATTTTTGTACATATCTCATATTTAATATAAAATACATCGTTGTGCACAGACTGACCACGATAAAATAGACGGGGGACTAAACTCCACTAGTTAGGGAAAGGGAAGGGTCTAAGTTAAGGAATATTATATTAATATTTATTAAATCATAAATTATGGATAATTATGTTATCCCAAGTTCTAAGTTGGGGCCAAGTGGGCCAAAGTAGCTTCCAACATGACAAGTGTCAAGTTGGGGGCATGCATACATATTGTTGGACTTAGTTCATTTTGAGGGGATCTCCATCATTTAGACTATCATCTTTTCCCTGATTCATCCATCATTAAGACATACAATCAATCATCCAGGAGAATTGGCAGCCATTGAGCTATCATTGTATCTTCATGACTTTACCTGAACCCGTATCTAGAGCCTTTTGTTGGGTAACTGTTAGCTTGGGAGTGGGATTGAAGAAGTGGGTTGTCAGGCCCGTGGGATATTTAAGAGGCGGGTTGTCAAGCCCGTGAGAAATTTTCTGAGTGAGAGAATTGTTCTAGATTGATTTCCTGAAGGTGCTAAACTATAGTTGCAGGGCTCTAAGACTTCCTATCCGACCTGTTGCTGAATCCCTGGAAGGGAAGTGGGGCAGTTGAGGGATTGTTGAGAAGAGAAGGGGCACACTTCCTTGGGTGGGACAGGCATGTGGGGAATGAGGGACTGTAGGCTGTTAGTTGAGTGAGCACCCGAGATGAAGTCTTTCCTGTTGTTCATGAGCCTATAGCTTGGTTAGGAATCCCTTTACCCGGGTGGAGTTTAGTCCCACCTCGGGGGTGACTCACTGTTGAGAGTGATGAACAGTGTGGTCTAAGGCTGGGATGTTCGTGGAAGGTCTACATGCAGTTGGTGATATTCTCACAAAGATAAGTGTCAATTGTGTGATTAATTTACATGTTGCATTGTTATTCATGTGTTATTTTTATGGGTTTATCCTATGTGTGATTATAGCTGTCTATATGCTTATGGGTATTGCATGTATATGTTTACTGCTATTTCAGTGTGAATTCATGCATTTACATAGCGTATTTGTCTGTTCACGTTTTATATATATTAAGCTTCCAAAAGAGTTATGTGTGTGCATATGTTTTAATTGCATGTAGTTAGAAAATTATATGAGACATAACTTAGTTAGGATGCTAAGTTTATTAGAGTACGTTCTGCACAGAGAACAAATGTGTTCTTCGGTGTAGCGTGGCCCGACATGAATGGTCAGGGATGTTTCACATTGGTATTTGAGCATGAAAGAGTGTTCAGGAGTAGGATGGCCTGGCCTGTTGAAGGTTGGGAATGTTACAAAGACAGTTTTAGAGCTAAGTAAAGAATCTGAGGAGTGGCATGTCCTGGTCGGTGTGAGGCCGGGGATGTTACAAATTGGTACCAGAGCTTCATTTTTCAACACTGAGCCTGAAGGACCGAGAAAGTTGAGTTGAAGAAAAATGTCACAGAGGATTTAATTCGAAGTGGCCAAATTTCAGTTGTAGAGAGTCCATGGCATTAAAAAAAAAATAAAAAAATAAAAAAATAACAGCAATTGGGTGGAAATGCGGAAAAGCCCCAATTTCTGTGGGTGGATTCATGAGAAAATGGAGAAATTCAGCCAAGTGATGAGATATTACTAATTTAATATCTGTCCTAGAAAATTTGAACCCATAATTGGTCGAATTTGAAGTTACAGTGAAGCCATGATAGATGGAGCGGAAAATGTTAGCATGCAAGTGCGCACGGTAAATTGTGGTGTCACGCGGAAGAATATGATGTGCAGGTGCATGCACTAAATTTGGCATTGTACAGAGTGCACATGCATAAGAAGGTGCACGTGGTGTACACACACACAATAAGGGCACCCAGGGTGTATGCAGTATTGACAGAGCGCAGAGGAGTTTGGTTGGCGCACGCGCAATATGGGTATATGTTGTCACACGATAGTTTAGTATGGTGCGTGCAGAGTATTGATGCACAATGGGAGCATATTGAACTTTGGCATGATGCAATGCATAGAGAGAAATTCATATGGAATATTAGTGCGCAATACTAAAACTGTGCGCAACGGGTAATAGTGCAAGAACCAAAACTGCGTGCGGTAGTTATTGGCGCGCAACACAAAAGTGCGCGCATGTTATTGGCATGACAAAGAAGTGATACATAGTGGTTTTAAAGTGCACAAAGAATTATTTAAATGTGATGTTACAACACATGAAAAACACGGGAGCACAGATTGAAACTTGTGTGCGCGAAGTTAATTGAAGGGAAAAGAACGACAGAAACAATGAAGGGTAAATTATAAGACCCCAACTAGCTCCATGAAGTCATAACTTTCTGCTCAAGACTCAGAATTGAGCATGTGAGCATGCATTGGAAAGGTATTGGAAAATGGAATATAATTATCCACCTAGAAAATTGATTTGGGAATTCAATGTTTCAGAAAATCAGAAGAAATGCTTCTGATAAATTATTGAACCAAAATGGTTCATATTTTTCATAAAATTGCTGAAACAGTCAGTCTGACAAGTTTTGTTGGATACACATTTTGAAGAGTTAACAACAAATAGATCAGATAAAGATCAGTTTAGATTCTAGAGTAATGGAAGAGGAACTAGGAAATTACAACCAAGAAGATGAATTCAGAGGGATGGATGTCCATTTGAGCATGGAAGGTACAAACTCCAATGGACATGGTGAAGAAAGGGATGAAAGCATAAATATGGAAGGGACCATTAAAAATTTACAAAAGGATGCTCAAAGCCATAAAGATGATAATGAAAGGCTTATGAGAACCAAGGAGCAACAGGATGAATTCAACATTAAGTTATTGGAGAGCTTGAACATAATAGAAAAGAAATTGGATAAGGAGAGTGGCTCAAGCAAATCGGGAAGTCACATGTCTCATGATGACAAAATAAAAACAAGAAGTGTTATTAGGAATCACCACCACTCCCCGAGGAATTCCAATAAGATATCACACAGTAGCTCAAGTCCATCCCCTGTCAGAAAGTATGAGAGGTATGGGGTGAATGATATACGAGGAGAAATGAACAAAATCAAATCTCCTACATTTGATGATTAGCACAAGAAGGATGAAGATGCAGAGACATGGTTGCTAGGCATGAGAAAGTATTTTCAATTGCATAATTATTCCTCTCATGCAGAGGGCATAATTTCCATCTATCAACTCAAAGGAAAAGCATTCATGTGGTGGGATCAACTTGTGCAGGTGCATCACATCAAAGAGAAAAGTGTTACTTGGAGAAGATTCAAGAAGTATTTTGAGAATAAATACTTGACTAAGAGATACTATGACAAGAAAATGAAAGAGTTATTTGAACTCAAGCTTGGGAGTATGACAATTGAGGAATATGAGAGAAGGTTTCTAGAATTGCTGAAGTATGTCTATTTCATCAAGGATGAGATAGTCAAAATTCAAAGGTATTTGAGTGGATTTCCATCATTCATCAGTGAAAAAATACAGTATGATGATCCCAAGACATTGGAGGAGACCATAAGGCAAGATAAATACCTATATGATCAACAAAAATCAAGGCCGACATTCCAAAAGGCTTGGGAAGACAAAAAGAAATTCAATATGGATCAAAGGAAGAAGGTTTCTAAGCCACCATTCTTCAGAAATAGTCCACAGGGACAACAAACTCCTAAGGAACCCAGAACAATGGACACATGAAGTCAAAGGCCAAGGCAACCACGTATTCAATGTTGGGGTTGTAAAGGGGATCACATGTTCAAAGATTGTCCTCACAGAGGTGAAAAAGGGAGGATTGTTCATAATGTACAACAAGATGAAACAGTGGAGGACATTGGTAGAAAGATACCCAGAATCTATGCAGCCTTGGACAACAAGCAAGCAGAATATCAATCAAATATGATTGAAGTGGAAGGTATGATCAACAACCAAACCATTGCTATTTTGATTGATTCATGAGCTAGTCATAGTTATATAGATACTATGGTGGTGGAAAGTTTGCATTTTCTAAGAAGAAAGCATGGGAAATATTGGTTGGTACAACTGGCTACAGGGGCCAAAAGAAAAGTTAATGAGATGGTTAAGTCATGTCTTATTGACATGAATGGAATGACCACCGAGGTAGATTTGAACATCTTACCTTTAGGTTCCTATGACTGTATAATTGGGATGGATTGGTTGGACCAACAACATGCCATCCTAGACTGCCATAACAAAGCATTTACTTGCTTGGATGAGGAAGGGAAACTAAGGAAAGTGCAGGGAATTCCCAGGGTGGTAGCCATAAGAGAGATTTCAACATTGCACATCATTTCAAAGGATAGGATAGCAGTGGACCCTGAGAATATAGAAGCCATTAGAGAATGGCCAGTGCCAAAGAATGTGACAGAGGTGAGATCATTCATGGGCCTTGCAGGATACTATATGAGATTTATAGTAGGATTTTCAAAGATTGCACACCCAATCACTTCATTGCAAAGAAAGGGTGTGAAGTTTCAGTGGACATTGGATTGTGAAAAGAGTTTCCAACACTTGAAACAATTATTAACAAGTGATCCAATATTAAGGATAGTAGACCCAAATGAAGACTTCGTTGTATGCACAGATGCATGTAAAGAGGGACTTAGTGGAGTCCTCAGTCAAAATGGGTTTGTTATATGTTATGAATCAAGGAAGTTGAAGGAGAAAGAAAGAAACTATGCCACTCATGATTTGGCATTGGCAGCCATAGTACATGCCTTGAGGAAATGGAGACACTACCTCATGGGGAAAATATTTGAGATGAGAATAGACCATAATGGTATGAAATATTTGTTTGATCAGCCAACTTTAAATGCTAGGCAAAGCAGATGGTTAGAATTTCTAAGTGAATATGACTTCTATATAAAGCATATCAAGGGGAAACAGAACAAAGTGGTTGATGCACTCAATAGAAGAGTGCATGAAATGCATGCTACAACCATTAGCATGTATCAATCAGATTTGAAACATAGAATTATAGAGACTGCCAAATCAGATTTACAATACAAGGATTTAGTGGCAAACTTACAACAAGGTAATTTGCAGCAGAAAATTGAAGAATACAAGCTAGATGAGGATGAAATTCTCATATACAGGGGCATAATTTATGTACCAAATTCTCAGGAATTGAAAAAATATGATATTGAGAGAAATGCATAATGTGCCTTATGCTGGGCACCCAAGATATCATAAAACTATTGCAGCTGTCAAGAGCCAATATTATTGGCCAGGCATGAAGAAAGAGGTTGTTGATTTTATTGCCAGATGTTTGGAATGTCAAAAAGTAAAGGCTGAGCATAGACACCCAACTAGTTTGCTACATCCATTACCCATTCCTGAGTGGAAATGGGAAGTTGTAACCATGGATTTCATTACCAAACTACCCAAAATGAACAAGCAACATGATTCTATCATGGTAGTGGTGGATAAGCTTACTAAAGCTGCCCATTTTATTCCAGTTAAGCTCACTCACAAGGCAGCGAACATTGCTGATGTTTATATGAGGGAAATTGCTAGGTTACATGGCATACCCAAGACAATTGTGTCTGATAGAGATCCAAAATTTACCTTGAAATTTTGGAAGGGATTATTTAATGGATTTGGAACAAATTTGAAATTTAGTACAACTTATCATCTAGAAACATATGGACAAACAGAGAGGGTGAATCAAGTGATTGAGGAAATGTTGAGGATGTATGTGATGGATAAACCATCAAAATGGGAAGACTACCTACACTTGGTAGATTTCACTTATAACAATGGGTACCAAGCATCTCTAAAGATGATCCCATTTGAGTCACTTTATGGAAGAAAGTGCAACACACCGATACGTTGGGATAACCCAACAAATAGAGCAGTGGTTGGGCCAGAATTGCTCAGGGAAATGGAAGAGAAAATGTTGAAAATAAAACAAAATTTAAAGGCTTCCCAAGATAGGAAGAAAAACTATGCTGATAAGGGCAGAACTCATAGGGAATATAAAGTGGGTGACCATGTATTCTTGAAAGTGAAAGCCAATAGAAGTTCACTGAAGTTGGGAAATTGTTCAAAGTTGGCAGCTCGCTATTGTGGGTCGTTTGAAATCCTAGAGAGGATTGGTCTAGTAGCTTATATGATTGCATTGCCTGCATCTATGTCTATTCATAATGTATTCCATGTATCCTTGATAAAGAAATATATACATGATGCTAATCATGTTATTGATTGGAATGCGATTTAGGTGGAGCAAGAAGGCGCTTTTCAAGTGCGTTTGGTGCGCATTCTGGACCGGAAAATCAAACATCTCCGGAATCGATCCATAGGGCTTGTAAAGGTCCAATGGACCTAGTACGGTCCTGAGGATGCTACTTGGGAGCATGAGGATGCAATGTGGGCAGAATACCTGCATCTTTTTGAGGATTTTGAAATTTAGTTGTACATGGGTACATGATGCACTGAGGATAGTGCATAAATAAGGGGAGGGGATTGTAATATCCCTAAGGTCAAACCCAATTGAAAATGTAAATACAAATGTAAATAAGTTGGTGAGCTGATTTGATATCATTTTGGTATGCACATTTCATGGCATAGTGTGCGCATGTACTGCGCAGTAAAATGAGGAAGTGTGCACATTCCAGGATACTGCGCACAACATCTTAAGTGCGCACGATGTAGAGGCTAGGGATCCTTGTGTATATGATATGTTTTATAGGCTGGTGAGCCAGTATTATAAGCCAATATGCTTATGTTTTGACTAGGCCAGAGAGCCTAGATGTTAAAGGCCAGTGCGCCTATTTTTGTACATATCTCATATTTAATATAAAATACATCGCTGCGCGCAGACCATCCACGATAAAAGAGATGGGGGAATAAATGCCACTAGTTAGGGAAAGGGAAGGGGCTAAGTTAAGGAATATTATATTAATATTTCTTAAATCATAAAGTATGGATAATTATGTTATCCTAAGTTCTAAGTTGGGGCCGAGTGGGCCAAAGTAGCTTCCAACATGACAAGTGTCAAGTTGGGGGCATGGATACATATTGTTGGACTTAGTTCATTTTGGGGGGATCTCCATCATTCAGACCATCATATTTTCCCTGATTCATCCATCACTGAGATATACAGTCAATCATCCAGGAGAATTGGTAGCCATTGAGCTATCATTGTATCTTCGTGACTTTACCTGAACACGTTTCCAAAGCCTTTTGTTGGGTAACTGTTAGCTTGGGAGCGGGATTGAAGAAGCGGGTTGTCAGTTCTGTGAGAAATTCTCTGGGTGAGATAATTGCTTGGGATTGATTTCTTTAAGGTGTTGAACTACAATTGCAGGGCTTTGAGACTTCCTATCCGACCTGTTGCTGAAGCCCTGGAAGGGAAGTGGGGCAGTCGAGGGACTGTTGAGAAGAGAAGGGGCACACTTCCTTGGGTGGGACAGGCATGTGGGGAATGAGGGACTGTAGGCTATTAGTTGAGTGAGCACTTGAGACAGAGTCTTTCCTGTTGTTCATGAGCATATAGCCTGGTTAGGAACCCCTTTACTAGGGTGGAGGTTAGTCCCAGCTCGGGGATGACTCACTATTGAGAGTGATGAATAGTGTGGTCTAAGGCTGGGAGGTTCGTGGAAGGTCTGCACACAGTTGGTGATATTATCACAAAGATAAGTGTCAATTGTGTGATTAATTTACATGTTGCATTGTTATTCATGTGTTATTTTTATGGGTTTATCCTATGCGTGATTATAACTATCTGTATGCTTATGGGTATTGCATGTATATGCTGCATGTATATGTTTACTACTATTTCAGTGTGAATTCACGCATTTACATAGCATATTTGTCTGTTCGCTTTTTATATATATTAAGCTTCCGCAAGAGTTCTGTGTGTGCATATGTTTTAATTGCATGCAGTTAGAAAATTATATGAGCCATAACTTAGTTAGGATGCTAAGTATGTTACAGGACGTTCCACACAAAGAACGGATGTGTTCTCTAGTGTAGCGTGGCCTGGCATGAATGGTCGGGGACGTTTCAAATTGGTATTTGAGCATGAAAGAGTGTTCAGGAGTAGCATGGCCTGGCCTGTTGAAGGCTGGGAATGTTACAAAGACAATTTCAAGGCTAAGTAAAGCATTTGAGGAGTGGCATGTCTCGGCTGGTGTGAGGCCGAGGATGTTACATTATCGTTCTTAGTGCATGTCCTTTACGAGGTCAGGTTATTAAGAGTTGGGTCTCAAGATTGTTTCTCTTGAGGAAAATCCCTCTCACCTGCTAAGGAAACCTTCCATGGTGGAAGAAAAGAGGGACAACATAGTAGGAGATCCTATCAAATTATTGCTTGAGGAAGACCTCACATAACAAAGGAATGAGATGATGGATAATTTCATCCAAATCCTTCGACAACTTCCAACAACAATGAAGGCACCTTCAACCAGTGATCACTTCATAGGTGAGACACCCTTTAAGGTACAAGTTAACTTTAATATTCCTTTATTTGAAGGCCATATAGATGTCGATGCTTTGGAAAAATGGTTAAGTCTTATAGAGTGTTATTTCTTTGTCCAAATTTTTTCCAACGGTGAGAAAATAACCTTCATGTTCCTTAAGGTGCTTCCCTGTGTAAAAAATTGGAGGGAGACTTACTGTGAGAAACATGTCGAAGATGAGTTTGCAATTTTTGGGCCAAGACCCACTTTGGTGGCTTTTTTTTATGCCCTCAAGGAACAATACTACCTTGTTGGAAACTATACATGATATGGACAACTCCACATCAAGAGAGAGACTAGATAGTGTCGGTGTACACCAACATCTTCCATACCTTGGGCACAAATCTTGGTATTAAAGACTTTGAGAGACACCGAGTTTTGAAGTAACATAGTGGCCTACATAGGTACATCCAAACATATATGGAGTTCTTGGACATCTCCTCACTGGGAGCCACTTATTGATATGATGTTAAGATCAAGCAGAAGTTCAATAAAAAAGAAAGTGATATTTCGGTTCTACAAATCCATCACAACAAAATCCCAATAAGGATGGCACTATCTCCCAGGGAAAAGGATAGAGCAAGTGTTGAGTTGAGAAAAAGGTACAAATATCATCCTTATTCTCATGGTTTATGATATAATCTTAATTGACTTTTCTTTTAATTAGGGATAATTAGGATAGGAAATTAAAATGTCTTCTAGAAATATCATTGAGTAATATTAGATAAATTCTAATATTCAGTTGGAATTGTGTGATTTTGTTGTAGGAATGGATAAATATTGTCAAACCCAAGATAGTTAAGGAGATTTCAAGGATATGAAGACTGTTTAAGGTTGAAGGCACAAGGCACAAAGCAGTTTTGAGAAAGATCGATTCCTTATTTTGTAAACTTTATAAATAGTAAAAGAAATCCTGAGGATATTTCGATCCTTGGGATAGCTTAATTTAACCATATCGTTGTAATATATAGGGGGTAATGAATCCTGAAAAGAATCAATCTGAGAATTTTATCCAAGCATTCATAATTCATAATTGCTCTGCGAAAGCAGTCTTTTGTAAATGTTGTATCAGTCATGGAATTAATAGAATCTTTTGGCGTTTTTACCATTCTTGCATACTGAGTTTCTAGTAGTAGTGCTTCTGAGGACCGAGGGCCCAGTGTAAAGGAGTTACTGTCTCAATCTGTAATTGTATCATTTTGATTTCCGTTCTGTGATTTAAATCTCTTTTGCAATAGTTAAGATGAATGCATGAGTGTGTTGATATTTTTATATTGTTTGCTTACGAAAGATTGGTGTTTCATATGAATGTTATCGATTGTTTTTCTAGTTTCCATTGCTATAGTTTATTGCTTGACAGTTCCTCTCATTTTTATACGCGTTGTCCCTTTCGATTAAATTAGCATTTGTTGTTCCTTTTGCTTAAGTTAGCATTTGTTGTGCCTTTCACTTAAATTAGCATTTGTTGTTCCTTTCGATTAGATTATATTTGTTGTTAATTTCAATTAGATTACATTTGTTGTTCCTTTTCACAGATATAATAATTCATTGTTTATTTTCTAGCAAGTTGATTAATAGTTGATAGATTAGTTCTGCAAGTATTTTCCTAGATTAGATTATTGCTTCTTAGTAGATGAATTCAACAGATTAGTTAATTCCTTTAATTCAGAACATGTTATAGATCATATTTAAACTATGTCATAGATCTTAGCTTCAAAATTTTAAAGGAATATGTGAGGAACTTGATTATTGATAAACTCAGATTTGCTTTAACTACACGATTTTATCCTCTACAACTATCTGCACAGACTTTGCTAATATTATTGAAATAAAAGACGAAACCTCGGGTTGATAAATTAATGTTAAAATAAGGTTGTTTTTAGGACATCTTTAGAGCCCAACATTTTGGCGTCGTTTCCAGGGAGAGTGTCAAAGTAGCATAGATTGTGTCTTTGAACGGTGAGGTATTGAAAATAGAAGGTAAGAACCTACGTAGGCAATAATTAAAATTCTTATGCCATCTCCTACCTTCAGCTGATGAATAGAGGTCACATAGGTACTTAGAATTTTGTGTGAAGTGTGTATGACTAAGAAGAAAGAACCTGAAAAACCTAAAACCCCACCAAAAACTACAAAATCCTAGGGCTTGGTGGCCCCTGGAAGAAGCACTTTCATAGACGAAATCATCCGAAAAGATGAATCTCAAGATTCAATTGGACCCAGGAGAGGTTCTACCCGAATTCCCCGGGCAACAAATTCACCAACTACAGCCCATGCTAAGGTTCACAATAGGACTGAAAAGACTAAACAAAGTTTTCAAAATATAGATCTTCCACTTCTCAGCCCTTTAGACGAGGGAAATTCTTGTAATTTGGAGGAAGGATAAGGGGAGACCAGTGGGGTTGCTAAGGCAAACCCATCACCACCACCTGATCCTGGATCTCATGTGATAGGAGAAGGTATACCTGAAATCCCAGATAGAGGTAGTGCGATTAAATCCCCTAGGGGATCAAGTAATCAATCACCCTGAATAAAGCACCCAGGACAATAAATTACTGAATATTATTGACATTGTTTTGACCAAATGGCGTAACCAAACCAACCACCAGCCCATACTTCCACTTTGGAATATCTGATAGTTGATCCAGTTTCTAATGCCCCCATGAAAGCAATCCCCTTACAAAATCTACCAACCTTTCATGGATTAATTTTAGAGGACCCTGATGCATTCTTATTTAAATTTGATGTCCTGTGTAGAGGTTTGGACTACACCTCTGAACCCCAAAAACTGAAGTTGTTCCCTTCCACTTCAAAAGGAGCAGCTTTGCACTAGTGTATGGGATTAGGAGGAGGAACTATAAATTCATGGGATGAAATGAAACAAGCCTTCTTGACAAAATATCAGGATTATTGTAGAACAAGGGATCTAAAAGATGAAATCTTTCAAATGACTGCAAAGGAAAACAAGACATTAGAAGAATATGTTGAAAGGTTTCAATACAATTTGCAAAGATCTCCTTGTGGTACATTACCAGGCGAGGTACTCAAAGACACTTTGATAAAAGGAATGAAGGATGAATGGGTAGAAACATTGAATTTAGTGGGGAAGGGTGATATTTATCAAGAAAATTATGATAACATTGTCCAATTGTGCATCGGGTGCTCCCGTGGAAGTACACAGACCATATCAAGGATGTGGGATCCCCTCACCAGAAATAGCAATATTACCAGTAGGGGTGTTACCTGAGCTGAAATTGGTAATCTGTTGGAGAATTTCAAAATTGACATTATGAGTACTTTGACTACACAATTGGATGTCTTGCAGGCTAAACAGAAACAAGCAGAAGAAAAACAGACTTTGGCCATATTTTTCCACCGATGCAGAAAAAAACATGGTCCGCGGGAATGCCCTTTGGATGTGGTTCGGGTTTGCGACATTTGTACCAAAGATCATGCAACAGAGCAATGTCCATCACTCCCAGGATTGAAAGTTGTCTTTAGAGAAGCATAAAGAGGAAACAAAACCATTATACCTGATGGCTCAACATCGCCAATGGAAGGTCCATCCCCCAGGTACACAACAAGATCCCTCTTCTTATTTTCTAGACAATATAATCAAAAACAAAATTATGGAAACACATGGCAGGGCCAACCATTTTCTAACCCACTTGGCAGTCCTAGAAATATCTTAATGCCCTCTGGCCAAACCAATCTGCTACAAATACAAGCTGGCCAAATCAGTCTGCTACAAACCCTACCTGGCCAAACTCACAATACCTCACCCCATCCTTACAAGATCCAAGTAATAACCCCTATCCTTCATAGTGGTCCAGAAGAGCTGCCCAAAACCCCAATTGGAACCAAAATTGGCGGCGCCCCATGAGAATTACCAATCAACCCATGGATATGACCCCTCAAACTCAATCCACATTGCAAGCTCCACTCCAACTACCCCAGAATATTCAACCACAATTGTGCCCTCAAATACCAACTCAAACCCACCCAAATCCCAATAATAGACCAACTTAGCTTATGTAGATTATTGAGAATGTGGACAGGGAAATAGACTATGTAGGGTGAAACGAACTCCGTTTGAGGTCAGGGCGCATAATTTCTCCTGAAGAGAGTAACATTCACCAAGAGCAGGAGAATTAAAATAATGTACAACCAGTAATAACACCTTCGATTGTGGTCATAACAGAAGAAACAAAGCAGGGAGGAAACACAATCGAGCAAAAAAATCTTGATGAGGATGTAATTTCTCCTCCCCCATTCCCCGAAATACTGATGGTAGCAAAACTAGTTGTGTATCCTAAATTTGACATCGTAGGGGAACTAAGGAATATATATGTTAAGATCCCACTCCTGCAGGCTCTGCAAGACATCCCAGTTTATGCAAAGACAATTAAGGAATTATGTCTGAAGAAGCGTGTTAGGAAAGTTAAAAATTCATCATCAACTGTGCACGTGGTAGGTGCCTTATCTGATCTCATTTGAGGGAGACTAGAACTGGTCAAATATGCAGACCCAGGGAAACTCGTAGTAACAGTTCAGATAGAGGGTTGTTCATTTCCAAATACACTAGTGGATTTGGGGGAATCCATTAATATCTTGACCATAGAAACTTGCAACACCCTGGGTTTCACTTCCTTTAAACCTACTCCAATTATGTTACAATTGGTTGATCGATCAGTGGTCAAACCCGTTGGTACATTACAGGATATAGCAATTTCAATCGACTCCTAGGAATATCCAGCGGATTTCCTCATTATCAACCCAAGAAGTGGACTCGATGGAAATCCATTAATACTGGGGATACCATGGCTCACAACAACATATGAATACATAGGATGTCACATGAGCAACATGACAATTGCTAGAGGAGGTGCTACAAAGAATCTCATCCTGTATCCTCCAGCTAAATCGAGCCCATCCATTATACATCAGCAGTTGCCACCACCTAGATATCCATAAAAAGATCTACGACCCCCTCTCACACTGGAAGAAGCTCTGGGACTTAAGAACCAACTAGAAGATGATGTGATCAACAACTTCATTAATATCCCAGCTATTGTAAGTAACCCGACATGCCAAATGCTAAAATATATGTTAGATAATGAAGCATAGGGAGATCCATTGGAAGAATTGATGGAACAACATATCCCCACTACCGCAGTCCATAACAACAAATTAGTTGATATTTCACTAGGGAGGTTTCTGAATATTAATGCTAATTTAAATGAGCAACAACAACACAAATTGATTCAGATCCTTTCTAAGTATCAGTAGGCTTTTGCCTGGGAATATTTTGACATGAAGGGCATTGATCCGCAACTCTGCACACATCATATTTATATTGAGAAAGATGCCCGACCCATCTGACAACCCCAAATAAGATTGAATCCTCACCTCAGGGATGTTGTTAAAGAAGAATTGCATAAACTGTTGGATGTAGATTTTATATATCCTATTTCGGATAGTCGATGGGCTTCCCCACTAGTGATCATTCCCAAGAAGAATGGGAAATGGAGAATCTGTGTAGACTACAGAGAACTCAAAAAAGCTACTCAGAAGGACCACTTCCCCCTACCCTTCATTGATTAGGTCCTTGATACTTTAGTAGGGAAGAAGTTTTTATCCTTCCTATATTGTTTTAGTGGCTATAATCAGATCCAGATTGCCCCGAAAGATCAAGATAAAACTACATTCACATGTCCCTGGGGTACCTTTTCATACATAGTATTTCCATTTGGATTATGTAATGCTCTAACTACATTCCAGAGGGCCATTCTAAGCACATTTTCTGATCTCATTAATGGAGGGCTTGAAGTTTACATGGATGATTTCACCCCTTATGGCGATGACTTTGATCAAGCTCTAAGCAATCTGGAGAAGGTACTGGAACGATGCATTGCTACCAGGTTATGTTTAAGTCATGAAAAATTTCATATGATGATGACTGAAGGTGTGGTACTAGGGAATTATATTTCGGTAGACAAAATCAGGGTAGACCCAACAAAAATAGAGGTAATCCTTAATCTGACTACACCACGTACAAAAAATGAGGTACGTAGTTTCCTTGTCACTTCAGGATACTATCACAGATTCATGGAAAATTTTGCAAGAACTGCTGCACATTTACATGATTTAACTAGTAATGCGGAATTTTAGTGGTCTGATAAGTGTGAAGTGGCATTTGCAGGACTTAAAAAGCTAATTTTGACAACACCGGTGCTGAGAGGACCAAACTAGAAAATATCATTCCACATCTCCACAGATGCATCATATATCGCCATAGGTGTTGTCCTTGGACAACAAGAAGGAAAGAAACCTTATGCTATTTATTTTATTAGAAAAAACCTTAATCCCACTGAATTAAATTATACAGTAACATAAAAAGAATTTTTAGCCGTTATACATGCTATCAACAAATTTCGTCCTTATATAACAGGATATATAGTTATTTTGTATACTGATCATTCTGTTATTAAATATTTAGATAATAAACCTTTTACTAATGGACAGGTTACTCGGTGGTTATTACTATTGCAGGAATTTGGCATCTCCATCAAGGATCGACCCGGAAGAGAGAATCTTGTTGCAGACTTCATGTCTCGCATACCAAAAACAGATGATTCTTTGATAGTTGAAGATCAATTTCCAGACGAACATCTATTCACTGTCACTACTAAGCCACCTTGGTATGCTGATGTGGCAGATTATCTGGCAGTTGGGAAACTACCAGCACACCTATCATCAAGGGAAAGGAAACTAATCTTCCAACGCAGTGCACATTTCACAGGGGCTGATCTCCAGATCCGAAGATGTGTAAGAGATGATGAAATCTATGTCATACTGAAGGCAAGTCATGATGAGCCCTGTGGTAGAGATTTTGCAGACCGCAGGACTGGGCATAAGATTTTACAGATGGTATATTATTGGTCCTCAATATTAAAAGATGAAAAGAAATATGTCCATACCAGTAACAACTATGAAAGGATGGGTTGACTAGGACACGCTGATGAAATTCCCCTGCAAGCACAAGTAGTCAAAGAACCTTTCGAGAGATGGGCACTAGAATTTGTTGGCCCCTTCAACCCAAAATCAAACCATACTGCCTATATGCTAGTTGAAACATACCTCATTATCAAATGGGTGGATGCAGAAGCCTTATCAAATGCAATAGAGGAAGAAGTCATTAAATTCCTTTTCAAATTATTTTTACACTATGGATTACCCAGGGAAGTAATCACTAACAGAGGGTCGCAATTTACAGCCCATAGAATCACGACCTCCCTAAAAAGTTATCATATTAAACATAGAGTTACTTCCCCATACCACCCACAGGAAAACAGGCAAGTAGAAAGTATCAATAAAGTCTTGGAGGCAATTTTGACAAAAACAATCTCAATAAACCGTCGAGCTTCCAAATGCCTTATGGTATTACTGTACAACGTGGCATAAAACCACTGGATATTCTCCTTATCATTAATTCTATGGTAAAGAACCTATCTTCCCAATTGATTTTGAGATCAAGACTCTAAGGATTGCCCAAGAAATTGGACTAGATCTTATAGAGGCACATAAGCAACACCTACAACAGTTCAATGAGTTAGACAAAGAATGCATGTCCGCCTTGCAGCGCATAGTCGTTATTCAGTAGTAGAGAGATAGCTAGCACGATAAACATGATATCAAGAAGAAATATTTTCAGAAAGGTTATTGGGCATTTCTCTATGATTCTAGATTTCAGGATTTTCCTGGAAAATTACAGACAAGGTGGGTGGGACCATATGAAATCAATGAAGTTCACAATAATGGCACTGACACTTTAGTTACCATCAATGGTTCTGGTTCTCCTTTTCTGGTAAATGGACATTGGCTATGACTCTACCATCAACCGCCTTCAAAAGAATCCTTCTGACAAGAAGTAAGTAAGGACCCTACTGTTTAGATTCTAGCTGGTTAGGAAGGTAACCCAACAACTTCAACTTCATAAATGGTGTTTTTTATTAGCACTGTACATATTGTATATAACTTTCTTTACAACATTTGATTGAGTTTTTAGTTTTACTTTTTGGGAAAGTCACTTGAGAGAATAAGAACTATAAAAGACAATTATAATGAATATAACTAGCACTCTTTTATGTTCCTTGCTCCTACCTCACTTTGTATTTTAAAATATTTATGCTAACAAACCATCCAGTACTTTGATTATTGAATAAACCTACCCATAAATATTGAATGAATTTAGTCGATGACTAATCAATCCTAGATTCACTAAAACAAAAATGTTTGTGGGAGGTTTACAATCACTTAATTAGATGGTCAATTTTTTTTGTTTCCGTCCAGTTGAAACGGAACAACTGCCATTCCATTCGTACGATTGTTGTTCCATTTGTGTGGATTTTCCGTTCATTCGAACAGAACAATTGTCGTTCCCTTCGTGCAATTGTTGTTCCCTTTGCGTGGAGTTGTCGTTCATTCAAACGAAAGAAATATCGTTCCCTTTGTGCGATGGTTGTTCCCTTTGCATACAATTGCCATTCATTTGAAAGTAACAATTGTCGTTCCTTCTGTTACACTGCTGCTCCCTTTATAAGTGCATGTTGTTCCTTTTTTGGATAACGATGTTCATTCGAAAGGAGCAACTATTGTTCCTTCTACATTTTTTTATTACTGTTCCTTTTTCTCAAAAGTCATGATTCTTTTTGAACAACGCATACCATTATTACATCAGTCACTCCTCTGGGTATGACCTTCACCAATTCATTTTCATCAGTACTAGTTCTGATTTGTCATTTTGTGTGGATCATTTAACATACTTTAGCGAACTATTTTTGGATTAATTTCTCCGAATCATCTTAAAAATTGTTCACAATTCATTAACCACCATAATTCGTTTATTTCCCCTATATATCCACATATACTTGAATGAAAATTGCTTTCATATCATAATAAGGAATCTTAAACACATTCTTACTTGGAATTCTTACACTTCTTACACCATCCCTCACTCTTAAGGAGTAGATGAGCCTCGCTTGATATAGCCTAAAAAAAAACAAAAACAATCATCAAAATAAAATAAAGTTTTTTTCCACAAAGGATAGGGGGTCTCATCACGAACCAACCTACCATGATCATTAGATAATAACATAAGTTACATTCCCACTATGGCTACCACACCAGGGCAATGTCCTTTGGCATTTTGTTTCGTCAAAGGACAAAAGTTCTCATCACAAGCTGACTTGTTCACTTATGTTACGATCTAGTGAGTGGCATTATAATCATCTCGCTACCAAACTAGGATAATGGTCTTCCTGGGAAAAGACAATTCAAACTATTTATTAAGGATGCGAGCTCATCTATGGGTTAAAAGGCAACCCTGTCGAGGCTATAGATGCCTGCTGGCAGCAGTGGCTCTGCCTGTGGTATCAAAGTTTATCTTAAATACACCAAGTTTTAGTGTGTTTTTAGATTTCCTTTTCTAAACAATGAGGCTATCATTCCAGTTATATCCATTAAACAAGGGAAAGTAACAACGTTATGATATGTGGAATATTTCTAAAAACACGTGAAAAAAATTAAAATTATTTGGAATATTTTTCCTCAAACGGTTCTAACATAAGTACGTCAATGGGAATTTCCCACACAAAATGATGATGGTTCATAATTACCGCTAAAAGTGATTTTTGAAAATGATTAATGATTGTCTTTCCAGCGGCGGCGACAGCATAGTAATCAGACATCACCACAACTATCTGTCATTATTACACTCGTACTTTTGACAGTCGAGGTTGACCTTTCCATTTATGGGGGGCAACTACTCTGCATATTTATCGATAGATTACAATGAGTGTAGTAAATGAGGAAAATTCACATTTTTTTATATACACAGTGTTGTTCTATATTTGTTATTGTTTCAAAAGATGGTTGAGTTAAGATGCAGCAAGGAACGATATCCATCCTCACCTGCTCACAGAAAACATGGGTGGCCGAAGTGTGCGTCGGGAGCCAACATTACTACAGGTAACTGAGCAGGCAAGAGCAATCTTACACTGCCTGGGGTGGACATATTACTTCAACTGGTTGCAAGGATATGACACAAACATCACGCTCGATTTTTTCCAGAATTTGCAGGGAGGAATCTCCTTGGTTCGAGATATATGAATTTTGGTCACTGAGGAAATTGTAGTAGAGGTTATAGGCCTCCCTAACATAGGCATACAATGGACTGGGAAATATACAACGCTCAAAGAGGCTATGAAATATTTTGTAGATCTTGGAGAAGAACTTGATAAAAATGGAAAGGGACTCAACCCCAATGCTCTTAGCGAGCCATGGAAGGAGCTAGCAGGAGTAATACAAAGGTATATCACCTATGATGGAAGGTACGATGTGATCTAGCTGGGCCACCTCAAATTGTTAGTAGCTCTCAAACAATGGTTAGTAATCAATTTACCATTTTTTCTAAGTGTCATGTTACATGAGGTTGCTATAAGAACACATAAGGCTAAATATCCCATTACTATAATTAGCCACCATGGATTAGTAAAGTTGATAGTAAATAGAGCTCTGAGCCAAACTCAAATAACCTAGGGTGATATAATCGAGGCCAATAGGCCTCTACAACTGGAACAACCCAAGTTGCATCATGAAAACCCACCACATGGAATTGAGATAACATAGGAAGGGGGAGACACCGCCCAAATGGAAGTTCCATTTCCCCGGCTGGAAATTGAAATAGCATAGGAAGAGGGAGACACCACCCAAATGGAAGTTCCATTACCCCATCCAGAAATTGAGATAACACAGGAAGGAGGAGATACCAACCAAATGGAAGTTCCATTACCTCATCCTGAAATTGAGGTAGATCTCATCCAATTGGCAGGGACATCAAATAAAAAGAGAAAAAGGACAATTGTTGCCCCGAAAGCCTCCACTACGAAGAAAATAAGAAACAAAAGGATAGCACAGCTTGGAGAAACCCATAAAATGATATAAACAGAGCAACCCTCATAGGAAAATACTCAGGAAAATATACAACCATCGCTCGAGCACCTCAAAACATAGTTCCTTAAGGGTTATGGAATCAATATGGCTCAAGTTCTAGGGAATTTAGGGATATCAATTGACAAAGACACAAACAGGTCCAAGGAACACCAAGCAATTTTTTCGTCTTCAAACCCTGATGTGGACCTCCCTGACATAGAAATTCCATTCCCCAGAGAAACGAAACAGACAGAACCTCACATTGAGGTAAATAACCCTGTAGAACAGGCATAACACATAGAGGAAAAAAAGGAACAATTATTGACTGATCAGGGTGAGGAAGACCCTGATGTTCCATAAAAATAGAAAACAATAGGCAAAGGCCACAGTAGAATCAAAAAGTTGAAACAGGAAAACAAGTTGTTGAGAAGAAGGGTTAAAAGGATTAAAGTATTAAAGAAGAAATTTGGCAGACTCAAAGAACTAATTAAAGAATTAAGGAAACAATTAGAGAAATCTCACGAGGCCCATGAAATAAAGAAGTCCAAAAGGCCTAGGACACAGGGAAGGAACTCACTTCCTAGGAGGTCAGTCCATACAAGTTTTGTAGGAACACAGACAAAGTTGCATGTCCCTGAAGAGACAACAAATATGGAACCTCAATCTGAGATTCCAGTAGCAGAGGAAGAAGTTGTTCAAAATGAAAAAGTGACTCCTTTGGAGGTACATGAAATAGAACCTCAAACAGGGACTCCAACAACAAAAGAGACAACTACCCAACCTGAGGAACTTCTCCCTACAAACTTCCCTGCCCCCCTAGAGACTATTGATGCAGAGACCCAGGAGGATCCTCCAACCACAAAAGAGGCAATTGTTCAGACTGAGGAACCATTTTAGTCTCCTGAATAGAATTCCATCATTGACAGATTGGAGATAGAGTTGGTGCAGATCCAATAGACCTTAACACAATGCAGAAGTGAGATGGTCACTATGGCAGAACGTCAAAAAGTTGTTAAACAACTTAAAACCATTTCATCAATAGAAAACAAAACGGTTGTTGAGTTCACTAGAGCCCAAGGGAAGGTAAAGAAAGTACAGAGCTAGTTAGATAAAGCTTTAGAGCAAATAAAATAAATTTGTGATGTCTACACTGATGCAATAGATTGCAGGGTTCCTGCTACTAATTATACCTTGTTTTTATTAGAGAATTATTTGTTGCTGAGGGTGAAATCTATTAGAGAAGGTAAACCAATTAAATTCACCACTGTCTCTGAGTTTGTTTCATGTTTTAGAGAGCATGAAGAGAAAGTGCAATATTTTCTGTGTGAGTTATACCTACACAACTTCATCTTGGAAGATAATAGGAAAGACAACCCTGATCCTTTTATTGGGGACATACAGTTTCAAACATTCTTTTCCTTTACCAAAAACCAAGTGAGGTGGGATAAATCACACAAGACCTTCTTGAAAAGGGAAACTAGGCTAGATCTCTAGATCAGAGGGGAACCTCCAAAATCCTTCCCAGCCATCATGTAGCACAGGAAATTTATGAAGAGGGAAGGTGTGGTAGATTATTTATCCCCTATCCACCGATAGGCTATATGATCAGGCCTACCATATTTTAGGGAACTTAAAGAAGAATCTCTTGTTGCTTCCAAATTAAGATGGGATGCCTCCCCAAGTGAATTCAAGAGTAGGGAACCCTTTGGTTTCAAAAACTCTTTTGCAACTACCTTCAGAGTGGAAAGATATACTAGAATGATCCTGGAAGAAGGAACTGCCTGGATTGGGTGCATATATAGTCCCCCTATCATTTGGTTTCCTCCAGAAGGTTACCAGATAGATTATCAAATAAATAGAAAAAGGGAATAAGTTTCTTTTGGAGAGCTCAAACGCAAGAATGGGTTCAGGGAACCTGGTGAACCAACCTCTCCTCCTTACAACATCACTGCTTTACATGTAATATCTCAGCTTGCATGAGGACATGCAAGAAGGTAAGTTGGGGGTATGTTGAGTTGAGAAAAAGGCAGAAATACCCTCCTTATCCTCATGGTTTATGATATAATCTTAATTGACTTTTCTATTAATTAGGGATAATTAGGATAGGAAATTATTAAAATGTCTTCTAGAAATATCATTGAGTAATATTAGATAAATTCTAATATTCGGTTGGAATTGTGTGATTTTGTTGCAGGGATGGATAAATATTGTCAAACCCAATATAGTTAAGGATATTTCAAAGATATGAAGACCGTTGAAGGTTGAAGGCATGAGGCACAAAGCAGTTTTGAGAAAGATCGATTCCCTATTTTGTAAACTTTATAAATAATAAAAGCAATCTTGAGGATCTTTCGATCCTTAGGATAACTTATTTTAACCATATAATTGTAATATATAGGGGGTAATGAATCCTGAAAAGAATCAATCTGAAAATTTTATCCAAGCATTCAAAATTCAGAATTGCTCTGCGAAAGTAGTCTTTTGTAAATGTTGTATCAGTCGTGTAATTAATAGAAGCTTTTAGTGTTTTTACCATTCTTGGATACTGAGTTTCTAGTAGAATTGCTTCTGAGGACCGAGGGCCCAGTCTAAAGGAGTTACTATCTCAATCTGTAATTGTATCAGCTTGATTTCCGTTCCGTGATTTAAATCTCTTTTGCAATAGTTAAGATGAATGCATGTGTGTGTTGATATTTTTGTATTGTTTGCTTACGAAAGATAGGTCTTTCATCTGAATGCTATTGATTGTTGTTCCAGTTTCAATTGTTGTATTTTATTGCTTGACAGTTCCTCTCATTTTCATAGGTGTTGTCCCTTTCGCTTAAATTAGAATTTCTTGTCCCTTTCGCTTAAATTAGCATTTGTTGTCCCTTTCGCTTAAATTAGCATTTGTTGTTCCTTTCAATTAGATTACATTTGTTGTTCCATTCGATTAGATTATATTTGTTGTTCCTTTCGATTAGATTACATTTGTTGTTCCTTTTCACAGATATAATAATTCGTTGTTTCTTTTCCAACAAGTTGATTAATAGTTGATAGATTAGTTCTGCAAGTATTTTCCTAGATTAGATTATTACTTCTTAGTAGATGAATTCAACAGATTAGTTAATTCCTTTAATTCACAACATGTTATAGATCAGATTTCAATTCTATCATAGATCTTAGATTCAGAATTTTAAAGGAATATGTGAGGAATTTGATTGTTGATAAAATCATATTTGCTTTAACTACACGATTTTAGCCTCTACAACTATCAGAATAGACTTTGCTGATATTCTTGAAATAAAAGATGAATCCTCGGGTTGATAAATTAATGTTAAACTAAGGTTGTTTTTAGGACATCTTTAGAGCTCAACAACAAGGATGGCCAGTACCAAGAAAACCATCCCAAGACACCAACAAACAAGGGTAATGGGAACTCAAACAAGGACACTGGAAAGCGATGCGAGTTCCATAAAATCCCTTTGAACAATACCGATGAATTTCACTCCAAATAGTGATTGTTGGATAAGACAAAAGCCTCGAGGATGGATGTTGACTCAGACTCTGATTCAAAATTGGAAAAGGGAAAATGGATCATTGATGCAAAACCTAGTGTCATCATCGCCACCACAAAATTCCAGCCAAAGGAACCAGAGGAGCCTGAAGAAGGGGAGCACCTCTTCCACTCATAGATGTGGGTGAAGGGGACCCTACTCCATTTCATTGTTGACAACAGTAGAAATAAGAACCTAATATCAACACATGTCATCAAGATATTGAACTTGAAAATGACACTGCATCCTCAACTATACCTCATTAGTTGGCTCAACCAAGGATGATACATATGTGTCATCCAACAATGTCACTTCCACTATGACATTGAACCCTTTAAAGACAATGCATTATGTGATATTTCCCCCCTTGAAGTTTGTGATATTTTTTTAGGACAAACATATATGTGGAAGTGTCATGTTGTTTATGAATCTAGGCCATGTAGTTTCATTATTACTTTGGGAGATCAACTCTATAGGGTACCAAAGGTAGTCCCAACTACTGCAGCCTCTTTGATCTCCGTGAAGCAGTGCACAAAGGCGATCTCTAAAAAGGGGAGATTTGTCCTCTTTATAGTTTAGTCAGAAGGTAAATGGAAGGTCATTGTAACTGCTAAAACCACTGCATGGGGTCTCTCTATACAATATTATCATGTGGACAAGGTAGTAGAAGAGCACAAGGACATATTTTTCTCGCCTATTGGGGTTCCTGTGCATTGTCAGGTAAATCACTCAATTGATTTGACACCCCATGTTCCTTTTCCTAACAACCATGTGTATATGAGTTATTTTATGGAGAATGAAGAAATCAAACACCAGATCCAAGAGATAATTATGAAGGGCCACATTAGACCAAGATCCTCATCTTGCGAGAGCCCAATTGTTCTGGTATAGAACAAGGATGGGACATGGTGACTTTGTATTAATTACATAGCAATGAACAAGGTCATAGTCAAGAACCAATACCAAATCCCCAGATTGACGATCTTCTCGATTAGCTCAAGGGATCCAATTTTTTCAGTAAGATTGATATGAAGTCAGACTACCACCGGGTGCAAATTGAGCATACTGATGTATGGAAGACAACCTTGAAATCTAAAGAAGGTCTCTTCGAGTGGTTGGTCATGCCATTTGGCTTGACTAATGCCCCAAACAAATTCGTACGAATGATGGATGATATATTGTGGCCATTCACAAACTCATTTTTGGTCATATATTTGGATGACATCCTCATCTTTAGCAAAACCTAGGAGGAACATTTGAAGCATATTTAGCAGGTCTTGGGCACCCTACAACAACACAAGTTATATGACAATTTGGAGAAGTGTTCCTTTGGCACGTAGATATACAATATTTGGGATATATTATGAATGATTAGGGTGTGCATTTTCATCCAGCCAAGATCCAAGTCATCTTCGATTGGTCGGCCTCGAAGACAATGATCGAGCCCTGCAACTTCTTGGGCCTCACCAACTTCTATCATAGGTTTGTGTTGGGGATCTCTCATATTACTTGGGCCCTAAGATAGGTGACCAAGGGTGGAGAAAAGGACAAGTTTGTGTGGGTTGTGTCCCAACAAAAAGAATTCGAGTATTCAAAATCCCACCTTTTCTCAGCACTAGTCCTTATTCTTCCAGACCCGCAACAACCATTTGAGATTGAGACTGATGCTTTAGATTATGCTATCAGTGCATTCCTCACTCAACATGGGAATCCAATGGCCTATCACAGTGAAACACTATCTGATATTGTTCGTAGATACCCCACCTACGACAAAGAGATGTACTCCATTGTGCAAACATGTCGACATTGGAAGAATTACGTTTTGTGGAAAGAAACGATCATCCACATTGATCATAGGCCTCTACAATTCATGTAGACATAAGGAAAATTATAAAATGACCACCATGAGAAGTGATCCACATACTTGCAACAATCCACTTGAACATCAAGTGAAAGAAGCGAATCACAAACCATGTCGCAAAGTGCCTTGGTCAACCACCGGTTGTGGTGCTAACCAAAGTTCTTAACTCCAATGGGCATGAGACGTCTGGGTGGCCACACTTATACAATAATGAATTTGAATTTGTTGTTACCTATCAGAAATTGAGCACAGGAAAAACAGTTCCATACTTTCATCTCCAGGATGGATTTTTATGCCATCTGATCCATCTTTGTGTTCCTTCAAGTGAGTGTGCAAAGCTGATTTGGGAGGTCATTACAATTGGGCAACATGACATTTTGGTATGGAAAAAATAGTGGCAGTGTTGAAAACCATTTTTATTAGTGGAGGCTTTGATAAGATGTTCACACATACATCAGATCCTACATTGCATGTGTAATTTACAAGCCTTCCATCAAGAAACATATACTATACACCCCTCTTCCTACTCCAGCTAGGCCCTGGGAGTCCATATCCATGGATTACATGTATGATATTCCTTCAACGAAGCATGGGAATGAATGTGTCTTCGTGGTCATTGATCGATTCTCTAAGATGGAAAATTTGGCACACTGCAACAAGAGCATCATAGCCGAGGCCRTCTATAAGCTTTTGTTTGAACATGTTTGGGTTTATTTTGGGCTCCCATAAACCATTGTCTCTGATCAAGACAGTAGGTTCCCGAGCACTTTTTGGTCCATCCTATGGTYGATGATGGACACCAAGTTGACAAAATAGACTACTTTCTACCCACAAACTGATGGACAAACATAGGTATTCAACATGATGTTTGTCCATATCTCGAGGATGTACAGTTCCAAACATAGACACACATGGGTTGAAATCCTTCCTTATGTTCAACATAGCTACAACAGAGCCGTCCACAAATCTATTGGCCACAACCCTTTTCAGGTGTGGTTGGGGTTCTAGCCATTAGACCCCATTGACATAGCTCTACCCATTTCAAATACACAAGAAGAGTCCTCCCATGTTCATACTGAGGCTAATCGAGCAGTCAAATTTGTTGAGCGAATCCAACAAATCCAACAACAAGTTCGTGATATTTTGCAGAAAGCCAATGCCAAGTATAAGCAACACAACGATCAACATCGGGTACCACACAAGTTTCAAGTGGGAGAAAAGGTATGGTTGAATTTTCAAAAATAGTACCTCATAGGACCCCATTGGAAGCTACACCCACTCTGATTTGGGCCTTGCACCATCATAAAGGCTATTGGTGAGAATGATTTTGAATTAAGTATTCCTCCTTTCCTTGGATTTCACATGATATTTAATGTGGAACTGATTTGACCCTATTTTCTACCTCTCTTAGACATTTCGGATGCGGCTGGGCACCTGACCCCTAAAGAACTCAATCAGATCATGGACAACAATATGAAGGGAATCTGCCAGGAGAACATCCAACTCTATCGGGTCGTCAAAGAAGGGTAGTTCCTTCACCATGGCAAGTGGCTCACCAAGAGTCAGATTCAACAGAACTTTCTCCATCTAATGGAGGAACTTGAAGTAAAGGAGAACATTGCTTCCTAATGGGGGAGGAATGATATAGGTGGACATCGGTGTCCACTTATCTATTCCATTGGTTCAAATTACAGTTTCCATCTTAGCAATTTTTCTACAATATTTTTGGTCTCAAACTTCTGGGGTCGTTTTGAGGCCTTGTTACTGCTATAAAGTGTTTCTTGACTCAAAAATAAACATGTCTAGCACATCTTGAAAAGGATTCGATGTTTGATTGGGATGGAGGATCAGGTTAAATTGGAATTGGGGTATCAATGCAAAGACAACACTTAGACTCATACAATACATCCATGGATTGAAGGTAAGTGATGTTAATTCTCAAACACTTTGGATTAAGGGTGAAAAAGAGAAGACATAAGAATCACATATATGAATATATTAATCTCACGGGATGTTTAACCAAAATATCCACAAGACTAAATATCCAATAACCATAAATTCTTTCCAATTATGAACAAAAATACATAAATGGAACTTATGAAGTATGGGTGATCACAACAAGGCTTTACTATGCAAGAATCCATAAATCACAGACCATTAATTAATGCTTCATCAACAATAATTTTATTTAAGTAAGAGGACAAAGGTTATGAAAGAGTACAAAGATAGAGCTTTAATATCAATTTTCCAAAACCCAGAACCGAAGCCCCTAGGTTCAACCCTCAACTTCCTTCCAAAAGGAATACCCCCCCCCCCCTTCTTAATCACCTTTCAATTGATAGTTTAAATAGAAAAATTGCTTCTACAGGCTGTTACAAGATTTTGGGAATCAAAATATATTACTAAGCCAAAAATAAAATAAAACTATAATCAATTGCCAGAAAATTTGGAGCTATTGTGATTGAATGTCCTCAAATATAGAATAAGTTCTCGAATGTTGATTTCATCCCTTGTAATTCTTTTCTACCTCCACATCGATTGGGAATGGAAACAAAATGATGAAATATGGAAAAAAAACCATTTTAAAAATCCTCTCGTAGCTCCTAAACGGTTCCATATTTTAAGAAATTGTCCTCATGACACCTAATTGTGCCCGTTCTGAGAAAAACCCATGTCTCAGATCTAACTCATTCATCGCCTTTTGCCTGAAAAGAAAGCTCGATTTTTTCTACTTCGAAAATGGCGTGGATGACAAATTTTTTTGATTGAATATTTGGACTTCTTTGAAGAGGTTTGGGCATGATCCCAGGAGTGTAAAACCATCTCAAAGCTTCTAGAAGAAAAACCCATATCCTCATTTTCTCTCTTGGATGGAAGAAACAAGTAAACCAAGGAGAAATTTTTTAAATTTTATTTAAAGACTTTTGGTAGTGACTCCTTTAGGAAATTCATCAATTTTGTTACCATATTCCTGTAGTATGTCTTGGCGAGTTTAAATTTGCATCCATCAAACAATTTTGCAAATGTTGTGGTAACTTTTTGATTGCACTCATGTATCTTTTCATACAGATGATACCAACCAAATTGCTTGAATTTGATAATGTATGTTGGGTAAGATTTCAAAAGTTCTACACCTTCATGTTCACAATGTAACACATTCCCTCCTTTACCCATTCCTACAAATTGAAAAAATTATTTTGAAAATCAGGTAATTTATCAATCAGAGGATAAAATATGAAGAGCATAATATTTCCTTAAGGGGGAACAACAATAGATTGAGTTTTTTGGTGTTAGAACTAGCATATGTAAAGTCACCTCGAGAGTGTGTGATGGTTACAATGATTTGGTGATACTACTAATGAACCTTGGACATGACAAGTTTAAAATGACTTGATAGGATGTATGATTGTACAATCCTATAACCAACCTTTAAAAAAATAATTAACCAAGATTTGCAAGGTTATTTGTCGTACCCATAAGTGATATGACATATAATTTTTTTAAATTTCCCTCCAAATACTTTTGGTAGCGACTCTTTTAGCAAAATTAATAAGTTTTCTACCAAATCTTAAGAGTCTGGCCAATATAATGCACATCTAAACCTAACACTCTGCTTTTAAGGAACCCAATTTTTTCTAGAAGAGCCCAATATTCTGACATAATTGTGACTTATGAGAGACAATTTCAATGACTTGTCAAAGATTTATAGTACCGACAATAGACTATACCAAACCAAGACAAACTGACTCAAAAATTAAAATTTTGGAAAAGAGAAGAAACTTTATCTTTTCGATTTAGGTGCTAACAAGACCTAAATGAAGTTTTTTCGACATGGAAGTGCCCAATAGAACAAAATTGGGATGTATTGGGTCATTCAGAATGTGTACTCCTCTGCTAGACCTTTCTGATGAGGTATCAAGTGCCCCAAACAAAGATCATATGAAAAAGTTACACCCTAGGGAAGTTAACGTATCAACTAACCCCTTCGAGGTCGACAAACCTTTTAGGGTTCATATTCTGGGGTTAGGGTTTTGAATGTTTAGGGTTTTCTCATTCATGATTTATGTTAAAAAATTCCTTTGGAGCCTCATTGTAATCAACTTCTTGCAAATGAGCATAATTGATACATCTCTCTTTAGAGATAAGCTACCACCATTCTAGCTAGCTTGTGTGCTTTTCATTATAGTCTTTTGTATTCCAGACTGTCATTACTAGAATCTGAGTTTTATTGTATTACTATTTTCCTTGTAATATATTTGTGTATTTCCTTGTTATATCCCTATTATATTTCTATCTTCATTTCGTTCTCAAAATAATATGCATCAGTGGTATCAGAGTAGTCTACCCCTTGTTGTTCTTAGTGCATGTCCTCGATGAGGTCAAGGTATAGAGAGTTGGGTCTTGAGCTTGTTTCTCTTGAGGAAAACCACTCTCGCTTGCCCAAGAAACCTACCATGGTGGAAGAAAAGAGGGATGACGGGGTAGGAGATCCTATCAAATTATTGTTTGAGGAATCCCTCACGTGGCAGAGGAACAAGATGATGGATACTTTTGCCCAGATCCTTCTATGACTTCCAACAACAATGGAGGAACCTTCAACCAACGGTCAATTCATAGGTGTGATGACCTTTAAGGTATACGTTAACTTTGATATTCCTTTATTTGAAGTCTAGATAGACACTGATGCCTTGGAAAAATGCTTAAGTGTGCTAGAGGGTTATTTCTCTATCCAAAATTTTTCCAATAGTGAAAAAATCACCTTCGTGTTCCTTAAGGCCCTTCCCCATGTCAAAGATTGGTGTGAGATTTATTGTGAGAAACATTCCGAAGATGATTTTGCAATTTTTTGGCGAGGACCCACTTGGGCTGATTTTGTTGATGCCCTCAAGGATAAATACTACCATGTTGAAAACTATGATGACCAGTACATGAGATGGATAAGTTTGTGTCAAGAGAGGCACCAGATGGTGTCGGAGTACACCAACATATTCCATAACTTGAACAAAAAGATTGGTATTAAATACTCCAAGTGACACCTTGTTTTGAGGTACCATGGTGGCCTACACATGTACATCCAAATAGATATGGATTTCTTGGACATTTCCTCACTTAGAGTCACTTACCGATATGTTTTCAAGATCAAGCAGAAATTCAAGCAAAAGAAAAAGTGAGATTTTGGTTTTGTAAACCCATCACAACATAATCCTGGTAAGGGTGGTCCTAACTCCCAGGGAAAAGGACAGAGCAAGGATGGCTAGTCCCAAGAAAAATAGTCTAATCCAAAAATAAAGAAGGGTAATGGGAAGTCAAAGAAGGACATTGGAAAGTGGTGCAAGTTCCACAAAATCCCTTGGAAAAATACCGATGAATGTCACTCCAAATGGTTATTGTTGGTCGAGACAAAAGCCTCAGGGACGGATGCTAATTCAGACTCTGTTTCAGAATCGAAAAAGGGAAAATGGATCATTGATGCAGAACCCAGTGTCACTATCGCTACCAAAAACGTTCAGCCAGAGGAACTAGAGAAGCCTAAAGAAAGGGAATGCCTCTTCCAGTCACAGATGTATTACTGTGTTCCTTGCAATATCTTTGTGTATTTCCTTGTTATATCTCTGTTATATTCCTACCTTCATGTCAATCTCAAAATAATATGGATTAGTGGTATCAGAGCAGTCTACCCCTTGTCGTTCTTAGTGCATTCCCCCGATGAGGTCAGGGTATAGAGAGTTGGGTCTCAAGCTTGTTTCTCTTAAGGATGACCACTCTCACATACCCAAGAAACCTCCAATGAGGGAAGAAAAGAGGGATGACGAAGAAGGAGATCATATCAAATTATTTCTCAAGGAATTCCTCATGCGACAGAGGAACAAGATGATGGATAATTTCGCATAGATCCTTCGAGAGTTACCAACAAGAATGAAGGCACCTTCAACTAGCGTCCACTTTAAAGGTGAAACACCCTTTAAGGTATAGCTTAACTTTGATATTCCTTTATTTGAAGGCCAAATAGACGCTGACACTTTGGAAAAATTGTTAAGTCTTCTAGAGAGTTATTTCTATGTCCAAAATTTTCCCAACAGTGAGAAAATCACCTTCGCACTCCCTAAGGCCCTTCCCCATGTCAGATATTGGTGGGAGACTTACTGTGATAAACATGTCAAAGATGAGTCTACAATTTTTGTTTCAGAACCCACTTGGGTGGCTTTTGTTGATGCCCTTAAGGAGCAATACTACCATGTTGGAAACTATGATGACCAATACACGAGATGGACAACTCTGTGTTAGGATATAGACTAGACATTGTTGGAACACACTAGCATCTTCCATACCTTGTGCACAAATCTTGGTATTAAAGAATTCGAGTGACACTTGGTTTTGAATTATCACAGTGGCCTACACAGGTTTATCCAAAAAGATATGGAGTTCTTGGAAATTTCCTCATTGGGAGTCACTTACCGATATGTTTTCAAGATCAAGCAAAAGTTCAACCAAAATAATAAGAAATTTTTCAATTCTACAAACCCATCACAATAGAAGCCTAGTAAGGGTGCCCTATATCCTAGGGAAAAGGACAAAGAAAGGATGTACAGTCCCAAGACAACTAGTCCAAGCCACCAACAAATAAGGGTAATGGGGAGTCGAGAAAGAAACTGGAAAGTGGTGTGAGTTCCACAAAATCCATAGGCACAATACTGATGAATGTCGCTCCAAATAGTCATTTTTTTCTAAGACAAAAGCCTCAAGGATGAATGCTGACTCATACTCTTATTCAAAACTAGAAAAGGGAAAACATATCATTAACACAGAACTCAATGTCACCATCGCTACCACAAAATTCCATCCAGAGTAACCAAAGGGGACTGAAGAAGGGGAGTGCCTCTTCCACTCATAGATGTGGGTGAAGTGTAAAAAATTCAGACCTCAACCCGATTTCAAGTCTCGATAAATTTGTCATTGTTTAATTCCCAACCCACATTTATTTATTTTTAAATGAAAATGCTATAAACATAAATTTATAATAGGAAACAGAAAGATCATTTTACTCCAATATAGAACAGAAATAAATGCACACACCCAGAAAATATAACTAAGATATTTTTTGGCAAATAGCCCCTTGAAAAACCCACAAGGGGAAAACTAGTGAGAGAGGGAGATTTTATTATTTCGTGAGCTCAGAGAAAATGGTCTTTTACAACAAAATACTTCACCAAATAAATGCACCAACTTATCTAAAAAATCGTTCCAAGCAACTTCCTCAAAATCCATGTCAAACTCCTCAAAATCTATGCCTAGATTTCTTATATGAACTATATGGTTCTACACCTTGGTTTATGTGTTTTTCTATTGTATAGACTATCTGGAAATCTGTGCTTGTTATAGCCTCTATTTTTGTGGTTGAATCTGTTGTACAACTACAGAATAAATGCCTAAAAATTGTGCAGATTTCTTCCCTTATTTTTGTGCTTGATATATGTTGTACGACTTGCTCAGAAATCTGTACAGTATGACCTCATTAAATTCTAAAGATATATCCTCAATTTGCGTGCCCTTTCTCTCCTTGAAATGCATGCCAACCTTGCTACAATGTCTTCTTCACTTATCAACTCTCTCTCTTGCTCTCTCTCCTCATTCAGTTCTCATGAATGACAAAAAGTGAGGTGATCAGCTCCTAGACTCCCTTTTTGTTCATCTTTATGAAAATGACCTAACCCTAAGATCTAATGGCTGAGATTAAATCCTAGGCCCTCTAGATCTACATTTGTGATTAAAAGTCACTTGATCACAACTTAAGTCACTTAAGTCACATTTTTCAATAAATATGCTCAAAAGTCACTTTAACTTTATATATCATAAAGTTAATGTCCCAAGGATCACTTTTAGACATTTCCCCAGATGCTAGATGCCAAGCATATGTGGGAATCACTTATCCGAGGTACAACCTTTTAAAAATCCCTCTTACCGAGGAAGGTGTTACTCACCACTCCCAACTTATCTTTGAAGTAGAATATCTTGGCTCTCCCCAAAGACTTTGTGATAATGTCTGCTATCTGCTCATCTATGGATATGTATTGAAGCTCAATTTCCCCTCTTTGAACATAGTCTTGGATGAAGTGGTATATGATCTCAATGTGTTTCGACATGTCATGAAAAAATAGTTTCTTCGAGAATTTTATGCAACTCTGATTATCACAATAAATCAATGTAGGCCTAAACTACTGACCAAATAAACCAACCAACAACTTGTGAATCCAAATGGCCTCACAACTGGCCTGACTGGCTGCCATTTACTCCACCTCAGTAGAAATCAGTGCCACTGACTTTTGCTTCTGACTGAACCATGACACAAGTTCTGAACCCAATCTGAAATAGCACCCTGAAGTACTTTTCCTGTCAACAACACATCCTGCCCAATTTGAGTCTGTGTAGCCCCATCCCCTCTCATTGACTCCATCCCCTCTCACATATTCCAAACCATAACCCATTGTGCCCTGTAGATACCTGAGCACATGTTTTTCTGCCACCCAATGCACTCTCCTAGGCTCCACCATAAATTGACTAAGAGTTTTGAAAACAAAACAAATATCTAGCATGGTGTTGACCAAATACATCAATGAGCCTATCAACCGATGATGTATCATGGATCAATCAAATCAGACCCAAAATCATTGAGCTTCTTCCAGTTGGTAATCATGAGTGTTGACATAGGCCTACAATCCTCCATCTAAAATCTCTTTAGAATGTCAAATGCATACTTTCCTTTCCCTAGAAAAATGTTTTTCGGTTCCTACCAAACCTCCAATCCCAAGAAATACTGAATCAATACAATATATTTCATCTCAAACTCAAAATCAAGACTTTGTTTACAACCAAATACGAGTCTCTCTACTCCTGTAATGAAAATATCATCAACATATATCACAAGAATAAGAAGATCCTTGCCAACCATAATGTATTAAAGGTTGGGATCTGCCTCACTCTTCTCAAACCCCATCTGCTGCAAGTAGGTATCAATCCTCAAATACCAAGCTCTGGGAGGTTGCTTTAGACCATATAATGCCTTTTTAAATTTTCACACATGCGACTCTCTCTCATGCACATCAAAGCCCCGTGGCTGCTCAATTTACACCTCCTCCTATATGAGTCCATTCAGAAATGTGGTTTTCACATCCATTTGGTGGATCTTCAAACCCATCTTTGCTACAATGGAGATCACTGCCCTGATCAAAGTATATCTAGAAATTGGTGGGAAGGACTTATCATATTAAATACCCTCTACTTGTGAGAACCCTCTAGCCACAAACCAAGCCTTGTACTTCTCGATGCTTCCATATGCAACATGCTTAATCTTATATAGACACCTGGAAGTCACAACTAACTCCCCCTTAGGTTTCACAACAACCTCCCACGCATCATTATTCATGATGGAATTGTACTCTTCTACCATGACATCCTTCCAGACATGTTGATCTGCTGCCTCCCCATAAGTGGAAGGCTCAGATTCATTTATGCTTCTCACCATAGCTAAATAACTACAAAACCTCTCTGGAACCTTGCTCTCCTTGACAACCTTCTTGGGATTCCCCACATATTCCTGAGCTTCCTTCAAGGTCTCCAGAAGCCATTTTGGCTTCCTCTGAGGGGAATCCTCCTCCTTATCCATATCACCTGAAGACTATGTACCTGAAGAATATGTACCTGTGGTCATTTGTGAACCTGTAATCTGGGACCCTGAAACCTAGGGGCCTGTGACCCAGTCACCTGTGAACTTGTCACCCCTGAAACTAGTGATCCTTAACTCTCTGATATTGCACCTTATGGTGAAATCACCAGAATCTTAGGAACCTACTACTCCCCTTGCTAAAATCCTCGTGACCTCCTAAAGGCTCTTTCCTCCTCAAATCTCACATCCCACCTCACAATTGTCTTCCTAAAGGAGGGAATATATATGCGAAAACCATTTGAGGTCTCGCTATAAAAATACCCTTTTCTGTTGTGGGTTCTATATTTGTCCTCTTCTCTAAAGGGACATGTGAATAAGTTAGACACCCAAAGATACTAAAGTGTCAAACCTCAAGCTTCTTCCTAGAGAAATCCTCCTTAGGAGTCTTGTTCCCCAATACTTTGTGTGGACTCTTGTTTTGTAGATAAACTACAGTGTTCCATGCCTCAACCCAAAGAAAGAATGGTAGCCCCTGATCATGTAGCATGGCTCTCATTGCCCCAACTATGGCTTTGTTCTTCCTTTCTACAACCCCATTCTGATGCGGGTTGTAAGGAACTGTCAACTCTATTTTAATGTCTTCTTTTGCATAGAAATCATTAAAGTCATCCGAGGTATACTCACCCCTATTTTTCAACCTCAATATCTTGATATTCTTACATGTTTGGTTCTTCATAAGAGATTTGAACTCTTGGAACTGCTTGAAGACATGTCCCTTGGTATTCATGAAGAAGATCCAGATATTCCTGAAAAAGTCATCAATAAATGTGACATAGTAATCGTATCCACTCAATGAGACATATGACATCGGACGACATACATCAAAATGTATCAAATCAAGTATACCTACTACCCGACTATCATTGTTTGGAAAACTAGTCTTGGTGTACTTCCCTAGTGCACACCCCTTGCACACATCTTGGTGCTCTGTACCGAAGTCTGAAATATGGTACCCCAATAACAATTTCTCTCAATATTCTTAGATCCCCATGGTGAAAATGAGCCATCCTCCTATGCCATATCTCACACAAGTCACTGCTGCTGGTACTATGTATCAATGCTCTAGTTGGCCGAAACATAAGCCTGTATAGCTTTTCATGTCGAATCCCAATCAATTTGGACAAAGTGATATTGGATCCCTTGGGATACATGAGGACCTTCCCATCATGGAACACTACCTCATATCCCTTTTCCTCAATGGTAGAAATTGATATCATGTTCTTTTTCAAGATCAGAACATATAAGACATCTCTCACTAACATGGGAGGTTATGACTCCCTCTGAAAGGATACTGTCCCAATCCCAATTGCCTTGACTATGGATTCATAACAAAGTACTACCTCAATATTACATCCCTCTTAGTAAATTCTGTAAAGTGCTCACGCACACCTATCATATGGTGGGAGGCTTTGCTATAAATATACCACACTCTCATATATTTTGTACTAGAGGAAAGATAAACCAATAAAGAAAAATCCTACTTGAACTTAGTGGAAAACTCTTCCACTTCTGCTGAAGATGCAACCTATTTCTTTTTCTTGTTAGGACACTGACCTGCATAGTGCCCCATCTTGTGACATGCAAAACACTTAAATTTTCTCATGTCCTTTTTATGTTCACCCTTTGACTTGGTCCCACCCTTGGAACCCTTCTTGGACTTTTTCTTTCTCTTTGCTGCAAGAGCCACATTGTACTCATCATTACCATTTGATGAACTCCCCTACCCATATCCTATTTGAGTTTCCTCCTGTATGAAATCATCTCAAAGACGATCCCATTGGGAATATTTTCTCTTGCAACAATACCCTCAACAAAGACATCCCATTGCTTGGTCACATTATTCAAAGCAGTCCTCACAAGTTCATTGTCAGCAATAACCTTCCCAACAACACCTAGCTCATCTCTAACTTGAGTTATCTTAGTAATATAAGTGGAAACATTTTTAGTCTTGGCCATTCTTATGTTTTTCACTTTTTCCCTCAATGCCATTTTTCGGTTTTTGTTGGAACTTTGGTAAAGTTTAGTTAAGGACTCCCACATCTCAAACGCATTGCCTTTACCTATCACATGTAGAATCACTTGGTATTTTATGGCATCAAGGATGATTCTTTTATCCTTGATATTCTTCTTGGTGTATTCAACCAATAGAGTAGCATATGTAGGCACTGTCACATGATTTTGTTATGTGTTGTTCACAATGTCCCATAACTCACAATCATGCATAAGAAATAATATCCTCTCTTTCAATGATCTTAAATTTGCATCCCCATCCAATATGTCCTCAACCCTTAAACCTATTCCATTGACCTTCACAATTGATATTTAAGTCCAAATATCTATTTTGGTGAAAAAAATAACCCTCTTTCTCAGATATGGTATTTTCCAAGTGTTTTTTTCTCTTATACTCTTTTCTGCTTTGATACCATGTAAAAAATTCAGACCCCAACCTAGTTTCAAGTCTCAATAATTTTTTCAATGTTTAATGCCCAACCCACATTTATTTTCTACTGAAATGAAAAGGCTATAAAAATATATTTATAATAGGAAACGCAAAGAGTCTTTTACTGCAATATAGAAAAAAAATAAATGCACACACCTAGAAAATATAACTTAGGGATTTTTGGGAAAATAACTCCTCGAAAAACCCACAAGGGGAAAACCAGTGAGATAGGGAGATTTTATTATTTCTCGAGCTCAAAGAAAATGATCTTTTACAACAAAATACTTTAACAAATAAATGCACCAACTTATCTAAAAAATTGTGCCAAGAAACTTCCTCAAAATCTATGCCAAATTCCTCGAAATATGTGCCCATATTTCCTGTACAAACTATATGGTTCTGCACCTCAATTTCTATGCTTGTCGATTGTATTGACTGTCTAGAAATTTGTTCCTGTTGTAGCCTCAATTTTTATGCCTGAATCTGTTGTACGACTACACAATAAATTCCTAAAAAATCGTGCAGATTTCTTCCTGATTTATGTGTTTGATATCTGATGTATGGCTTGCTCAAAAATCCATACAGTACGACCTCATTAAATGTTGAAGATATATCCTCGAATTATTTCCCTTTATCTCCTTGAAACGCATGCCAACCTTGCTACAATGTGTTCTTCACTTCTCATCTCTCTCTCTTGCTTTTTGTCCTTGTTCAATGCTCATGAATGACAAAAAGTGAGGTGCCTCAATCCCTAGACTCCCTTTTTGTTCATCTTTATAAAAATGACCTAACCCTAAGATCTAATGGACGAGATTAAATCCTAGGCCATCTAGATCTACAGTTGTGATTAAAAGTCACTTTTTCACAACTTAATTCACTTAAGTCACCTTTTTCATTAAATATACTCAAAAGTTAATTTGACTTTATATCTCATAAAGTTAATGTCCCCACGATCACTTTTGGACATTTTCCCACATGTTAGATGCCAATCCTATGTGGGAAACACTTGTCTGAGGTACACACTTTTAACATGAAGGATACCCCACTCCATTGTGTTGTTGACAACAATATCTAGAAGAGTCTAATATCAACAAAGGTCGTCAAGAGATTGAACTTGAAAATGACGTTGCATCCTCGGCCATACACCATCGGTTGGCTAAGACAAGGACGAGACATTCACGTCGGCCAACAATGTCTCATGCATTATGGCATCAAACCCTTCAAAGATGAGGTATTATGTGATGTTTTGTTAGGACAACCATATAAGTGGAATTGTCATGTTATTTATGAATCTAGGCCTTGTAGTGTCATTATTACTTTGGGAGATCAACTCTACAGGGTACCGGAGGTAGTCCCAACTACTGTAGTCTCTTTGATCTCAGTGAAGCAATGAAAAAAGGTGGTCTCTCAGACCAAGATATTTGTCCTCTTTATGGTTTGGTCTGAAGGTAAACGAAAGGTCACTGCAACCACCAAAACCTCTGCACAATATACATAGAAGTAACAAGTGAATAAGATAGTAGAAAATCTCAAAGGCATATTTCCTTCCCTACTGGGGTGCCTATGCACTGGTAGGTAAAGCACTCAATTGTTTTGACACATGGTACTCCTCTACCTAACAACCATGTGTATAGGAATTTTGTTATGGAGAATGAAGAAATCAAATGCCATATCAAAGTGTTAATTTTGAAGGGCTACATTAGACCAAGCTCCTCACTTACGGGAGCCCAATTGTTTTGGTACAGAAGAAGGATGGGACATGACGACTTTGTATTTATTACAGAGTCCTAAACAAGATCAAAATCAAGAATTGGTACCCAATCCACTAGATTGATGATCTTCTTAATTAGATCAAGGGAGCCAATTTTTCATTAAGATTGATCTGAAGTCACACTACCACCAGGTGTTGATTGAGAAAAGTGATGTATGGAAGACAACCTTCAAGTCTAAAGAATGTCCCTTTGAGTGGTTAGTCATGCCTTTCGGCTTGAATAATGCCACAACCACATTCACGCGGATGATGGATGATATAGTGTAGCCATTCACAAACTCCTTTATGGTCGTATATTTGGATGACATCCTCATCTTCAGAAAAACATGGGAGGATCATTTTAAGTATATTCAACGGGTCTTAGGCACCCTGTGACAACATAAGTTATATGCCAATTTAGAGAAGTGTTCCTTCATCATGTAGAGAATCAAATATTTAGGATACATCGTGGATGAGTAGGGTGTGCATGTGGATCCATCCAATATCCAAGTCATATGCGATTGGTATGCCCCGAGGACAATGATTGAGCTTCATAGCTTCTTGGGCTACTCCAACTTCTATCACATGTTTGTGTTGGAGTTCTCTCGTATAGCTTGGGCCCTAAGTGTAATACCCATGTTTCCCCCAATTTGTAAATATAACTATAACTGGACAAGAGACTATGGCGAAATAAATATGTATGGATGTTTGATTTGATGAACCCTTGTATAAAAGGGTCGATGTATGATTTTTTGTTATTAAAAGAATTTGAATATGTGTTGCACAACTGCTGAAAGGGGGAAAGTTTGCCAATATAGACCATAGATGCTATGATAGAGATGGTGAAGGGAAACCAAGTATGGTTGAGATGACCCTGACCTGACCAATACCTATTGGGTGTAATTTCTCAATAGTCCTCTGACCCAGAAATGAATTACCAATTAGGCTGGTAGCTAGAAGGCCATCCTCAAGAGTTAATGAGGAGATGGGGCAGGGTACCCATCTATAAGGATTCCATGCCTGACCACAAATTGGGATTCATACCCAAGCAACCTTTCTAAGGAAGGCAAGAAATGAGGTAATTTTGGGACAGAGATAGATATGCGGGATAATAGAGTAGAGAAAACACTCTCCCGGGAAGAGCAGTGAAAATATTGTGATTTTGAAGTTGAGAGAAAAGATGAGAATAAAGCTTGTTTTGGTTGTAAGAAGATTGGGGAAGGGTTTCACTACAAGTTGATAAACTAGGCTGGCGAGTGACTGAGGAAGTACTTGTGCAGACCTCCTTGCTTGGAGTAGAGAAAACCAGACACCCAGTCTCTGTGGAAGAAGGATAGTAACCTTCGTCCCTGACTGTTGTGGAGAAAAGAGAGAATCTCTTTCAGAGCATCATGGTATAGCTCAGGGGTGGCTAGTGGTAAATCCGTTAGGAGTGACTGTGCCTATGGTTGGGAGGAAATGGACACCCCTTTCAACAATTGCTTCACATTTTCCATTTCTGATAAGTATTTTCATACTCCGTGTATTATATTGAATGTGATGATGAAATATATGAGTTTATGATTCATTCTTTCAATATCTGAACAATTATTAGAAAAAATCTGTGATTTCTATAAATTGTTATATATATATGATATTTTAATTTATATTAGTTTTTTTGCTAGATAGTCATGAGATACGAATCCATAGGAGAGAGGGGGTATGATTGACTGAAATTACTAAGCTTTGCCATCCTTGTGAATTTTACCATAGCATGAATGTTAAGTCTGAATTCTATGGGAGAATGTAATTTTCCCCTTAGACTATTCACCCATCTTACCAAGGGATCGTGTCTAGGTCCTTAACCCAATTACTGCTAAAGGAGTAGGGCTTAGTTCCTAGAACTTCCAAAGTATCCATGTGACCGAGGTCTGGGAACCCTGCACTAGTCCAAAAGGGGCTAACTCTTTCGGCTTCGGGACTTTGGGACTTGTGACTCCATAATCCTCAAAAGTAGTTGAATTATGAAGTCACAAATCGATGAGGGTCGTCGATGTGGGGGGTCCAAGGTATATCTCTCTCAGCCGTTAGATCAAATGTAGGAAGGGAAGCATTAAGCGCTTCAACGAAGTGGTACTTCGGGAGAATAGGAACAGTCTAGCACCAAAACTATTGAATGCCAGAGTTAATATGGACTGTTGAACTGGAGGGAGATGAGTCCACAGATCAATAGTTATCTAGGAATACAAGCATTCGACGATGTAGAAATGTACGGGTTTCCCTCAAACTCCTGAATGTCGAGCTGGAGACACACTCACCGAACTCTCGAATGTCAAACTGTCGAAGTAATGTGGACTGTCAATCCTCGTATCCTTCGAGATCCTTCTGAGCCGTCGATCTAAGGGACTCACCTTTGACTACTCGACTAACTAGGAGCGTCGTGGAGCAACATGTTCCCCCTACTTGTTCCTCATCAAGTGTTGACCATTGAACTAGGACCGTTGGATGAGGGGGTATGTGGCAAGTGATCCCATAGTCCGGATATTCTGTACTTCGGAGAAAACTGGCCAAGATATTACAAAGTATGAACTCGCCGAAGTTGCAAGTGTCGAAGTGGATCTTAATCGTTGGTCGAAAAGGACACATGGCGCAAGATCCAGTAGTCTAGAGACTTATCTCTTTGGGGGATTTGTGTCGAGAGGATTTGGTAAGCTCCGAAGCTGAAGCAGTGAAGTAATGAGAACCTTAGATCTATGGATCTGCGTGGGATCTCACGGACTATTATATTGAAGGACTAAGCAATTATCAGTATATGATGACGTGGCTCGCTAACATCATCCTGGGTGACATGGAGTTGTTTTGCGCGTGCCACGTGTCACCCATTTTTGGACAATTCACATACCCATTGTGATTGTTAGAGAATGACACGTGTCATGCTCTATCGATGACAAGTGTCACCCCTTGACCCTCATCATGTTTCGGATCCTGGTTCGTGCCCACCTGACCAACGTGGTTGGTGACATATACGAGACTCTGGGAGTATGGGTAACTTCAGGAGTTCAGGTATTTTGGGGCATGTTATAATTTAGGAACGAGCAACACCAAACGTTGAACGCCAATCGATGAAGGGCCAAGGCCATGTGGTGAGATATCGGGAGTTTGAGAGTTTGCGCATAGTATGGTAAAAAGAAACATCCAGTGAGAATCGTCGAACGTCGAATGTCGAAGGCCTAGGAGAACATGGCAAGATTATGATACTTCGGGGATTAGGATATAGGAATGTTCAACGCTGAATGTAGAAGCTCTTTTTAACCGTAGATATCGACGGAGGGTGTGGACCGTTGATCCCCCCCGTTGTTCGATGATCTGAGAATTTGGCCACACTTTGGAACACCCGAATTTTGGGAATATATGAAGTGACAAAACCTTTGCTAACATAGGCTCTTAGCTCCCAATTTTTAGTTTGATGTCACGAAGAAGATCCCGCCAGTTGTTTCAAGCACACCATGAGAGATGTAATATTTCGAAGAAGCTAATTAGAGGGTTTTGCTTAAGTTATAAGGGAGTGAAAATGAACTAGGGAAAGAGAAAATTTGATGCCCCACCCATATAAAGTCTATTTAGGGGTTGGGTGTGTTACACTAAGACAGGTGACCAAGGGTAGAGCGAAGGCCAAGTTTGTGTGGGTTGCATCCCAACAAAAAGCATTCGAGGATTTGAAATCATGCCTCTGCTCAACACCATTCTTTATTCTTCCAAACCTGCAACAATCATTTGATATTGAGACAAATGCTTCAGATATGTTATTGGTGTAGTCCTCACTCAACATGGGCATCTGGTCGATTATCAAAACAAAATGCTATATGATGTTGTTTGCAGATACCCCAGCTATGACAAAGAGATGTACTCCATTGTGCAAGAAGTTGACAGTGGAAGCACTACATTTTGGGAAAGGAAATGTTCATCCACACTGATCACATACCTCTGCAATTCATGCAAATGCAAGGAAAGTTACAGAATGACCATCATCAGAAATGGTCCACGCACCTACAACAATTCCACTTGAACATCAAGTACAAGGAGTGCAACACTAACCATGTCATAGATTTCCTCAGTCGATCCTTGGTTGTGGCTCTAATAATAGTTCTTAACTCTTGTGGGAATGAGACGTTCGGTTGGCCATAATTATACAATAATGACTATGAATTTGCTGCCACCTATCAGACATTGAGCGCATTAAAAATAGTTCCATACTTTCATCTGCAGAATGGATTATTATGCCATCTGATCCATATTTTTGTTCCTTCAAGAGAGCGTGAAAAGATGATTTGGGAAGCTCATTAAAATCGAGCAACATGACATTTTGGTGTGGAAAAAACAACGACATTACTAAAAAATCATTTTTATTGGTCAAAGCTTCGATAAGATGTCCACAAGTACATCATATCCTGCACTGCATGCGCCATTGTCGAGCCCGCCATCAAGAAACAAGGGTTATACACCCCTCTTCCTACTCTAGATAGGCCTTGAGAGTCCATCTCCATGGATTACATGTCTGGTCTGCCTTCAACCAAGCATGGGAACGACTACGTCTTTGTGGTCATTGATTGATTCTCTAAGATGGAAGTTTTGACACCATGTAAGAAGAGAATCACAACCAAGGCCATCACCAAGCTCTTCTTTGAACATGTTTGGGTTCATTTTGGGTTCCCATGAACCATTATCTCAGATTGAGACAATAGGTTCCTGAGCATTTTTTGGTACAACCTATGGTTGATGATGGACACCAAGCTAACCAAATCAACTGCCTTCCACCCACAGACTGATGGACAAACATAATCAACAAGATAATTGTCCATATCCCGAGGATGCACAATTCCAAACATCCATGCACATGAGATGAAATCCTTCCTTATGTTTAACATAGTTGCAACAAAGCCCTCGACAACCTTATTGACCATAGCTATTTTCATGTGTTCTTGGGGTTCCAACCACTGGCCCCCATTGACGTAGCTCTTCCCATTGCAAATGCACAGGAACAATCCTCCCATGCTCAGACCGAGGTTGATAGAGAAGTCAAATTTGTTGAGAAAATCTAGCACATCCAACAACAAGTTCGTGATATTTTGCAGAAAGGCAATGCCAAGTACAAGTAATGCCATGATTAGCATCGAGTTCCTCACAAGTTTCAGGTGGGAGATAAGGTATGGTTGCATTTGTAGAACGAGTGCTTCACATGACCCCATCAAAATTTACGCCCACTCTCATATGGGCCTTACACCATCACCAAGGTTGTTGGTGAGAATTATTTTGAATTAAGTATTCCTACTTTCCTTAGCTTGCACCCAATATTTAATGTGGAACTGCTTCGACCCTATTTCCTACCTCTCCTGGAAAATTTGGATGTGGTCCAACACTTGGCCCCTACAAAAATCAATAATGACTACATTGAACAAGCGATAGTTGATTGGATCATGGACACAGAGACAAAGGGAACCCATCAATAGAACTTGCAACTCTATTGGGTCATCAAAGCAGGGAAGTTTCTTAACCAGGGAAGTGGCTCATCATGAGTCAGATTCAACAAAAGTTTCCCCTTTTGATGGAGGAACTTGATGCAATGGAGACCATTGATTCCTAAGGGGGAGGATTGATCTGGGAGGACATTGGTGGTCGCCCACCTATTCCACTAGCTAAATTACAATTTCCATCTTGGTAGTTTTTCTACATTTTTTTGTATCCCAAACTTCTAGGGTTGTTTTGAGGCCCTAAACGACCTTTTTTTGACGTGGTAGTGCCCAATTGAATTTTTTTAGGATGTATTGGGCCATTCAAAATGTGTACTTATCAGCTATATCTTTCCAGTTAGGTATCAAGTGCCCTAAACGAAGATCGTATGCAAAAGTTACGCCCTAGGGAAGTTGATGTATCAACTACCCCCATCGGGGCCCACAAACCTTTTGGTGCTTCATCTTCTAAGGTTAGAGTTTTGGATGTTTAGGGTTTCCTCGTTCATTCTTTATGTTAAAAAATGCCTTCGAAGCCTCATTGTAATCAACTTCATGCGAATGAGCGTAGTTTACACATTTGTCTTCAAAGATAAGCTACCACCATTCTAGCTAGCTTGTGTGCTTTGCATTTTACAGTCTTTTGTTTTCTAGACAGTCATTAATAGAATCTAAGTTTTATTGTATTACACTGTTCCTTGCAATATATCTGTGTATTCCTTGTTATATATCTATTATATTTTTTCCTTCATGTCGTTCTCAAAATAATCTGGATGAGGTGAATACTTTATTATTATTATTTATACTTAGTAATCAAAACTTTAAAACATAAACCCCCATATATTCATAAAAAAATTCCATAGGTTATAGAAAAAAAATGCACATATTTTGATTCAACATTGTATGATTATATTTTTATAAAATAAGAGAAAATTGTAAAATTAATTTATTTTTCAATTTTACTAATCAATTTGTTAGCTTGAAATTACTCCCTTGACTAATTTTAACAAGATTTTGTCAAATATGATTTTATTGTTTCTCTTTCACTCTTTCGTAACATACACATTTCTTTATGCCATATCTTTACATTCTTTAGGTCTTGCTCTAATACGATAAATATCATTTCTTCCACAACGAGATGAAAATAAATAACGAAGGCAAATAAAGCAAATGAGCATCATTGGAAGTAGAAGCCAAAAGGTAAATATTGCTAAATATAATTTCAAGCGTCTCCTCCTAGCATTTGTTTGCTAACTCACACTTTCTTTCCTTTGTATAGGCACAAACGAACACCACCCATCCCAATAGGTATTTAAGAGTTGATTAGTTGCAAGGCTAGATAAGTTTTTCATGGCAATGTAATTGTCACTTATAGAGCAATGCTTGACAAATCACAAAAATCAAATGAGATTTTGCGGACATATTTAACAGATGCAAAAGGTGAAATGACAGTGACATTAAATGTCCATGCTAATCTCATTGAACAACATCAATCAAAACTTGTTATAGGAAATGGATTTTGTATTACAAATTTCAAAATTGTTCGTAAAACCAATTATGACCATGGTGAAGTTGAATGCATTCTACTAGTGGATCAACACACTAGCATAGAAAACATAAAATTTGTTTGTCAAGAATACAACTTCATACAGAACACATCAATCAAAATAATTTTAGCAACTACATACCAATATGTGTTTGGAACAATTGGTGCAATTGTCACCACTACCAAGAAATCAGGGATGCAATATACCTTAGAAATCAAAGATGACAATTCAGAGAGCGACAAGGCAATAGTAAGGATATTTCTATCCAAGCATTTATCTTACAAAATCTTTATTTTCCTTCTTTGTACTTTCTATAGCAAAAAAAGACAATTAATACATGTCCTTGTTCAAATGCAGTTGCAATTATTTCCAACATTTGCAGAAGAATTTGTCTCCATTGAAGAGCAACTTTCAAACAAAGAATTCCCCGTCTTGTTATTCAGAAACATTGTCAAACAAAAAGAAACACAATCCAATATACTACGCACAGGCCAGCCAACATTCATTGCACAATTAAGGGAAAAGAAAGCATTTGATGATCTAAAAATCTTGCTCAAATCCACAAATAAGGTAAAGCTTTGGAACCATTTAAAAATATGTTATATTATGCATGCTTCTTATTAAAAAAAAATCCACTTACACTAACATTGAATTATATCAAAATAGGTTCAAGGCACGTTTACAGTGGCAAATATATATTCCAATCATTTTCAGCCTATATGCTCAAAATACAATTTAGTAGTAGAGTATTTTTGATCAATACAAGGAACAATGCTACATTTTGCCTCTCTCATAGATGACATATTAAGAAAGCTATTGTTGAATTTGATAACCTTATCATATGAAGATTATTTGAAAGACAAATCTGTTGTCATCTACATATTACGTGACTTTGTTGTTCATGGAAAATTTATACTTAATCAAGATATAATACAATAATTGAAGTATAAACAAATGCCACATAATGTGGATTTCCTTACTATTTATTTGCAAAGAGAAACTTCATCTAAGAAAGATATGTTTCAAAGCATTGTTCTACTATAATCCTTTACATTTTCAATCTTACAATTTGTTGAATGTGCTCTTATACTTAGTTTCATTGTAAATTGTAGGGATGCCAAAATTGGCATATGGATGTAGAATCACCAAGACTATATACAACGATATTTTAGTAGCACATTTTCTATCAAGAATTCAATGCCAGGGACATAAAAATGTTGATATTTTCCCAAATAAAGTGTTTTACTCTAATTTTCTTTAAAATTGTGTTTTCCACTTGAACTTTAACCAATAGTTGAATTTAAATTGGAGATTTTACATATATAATAAATTTTTGTACAAGTTTTCCTCACTCTTATTTCTTAGTTGTAGCTCAAATTGGACTGTAGAACTCTAATGCATGAAATGTTTAAGCTTCAATACCAGGTTTACTTATCTTTTTTGCAATCATTTTTTATTTATTTTAATCTTAGATCAATTTCACCTTCACATTTTTAATATGTGGAATGCACTGATATCCATTTAAAGTTGATTTAATATGCTTTTACTTGTGTCAATCATTTCAAAAATAATGTTCAACATTTGACCAAAAGAAAAATGAATAAAACCAATTCTTATAAAAAAACTCTCTCATAAAATAATATATGTAGCTGGCATTGATAAATATATACAACATGTAGTTGACATGGCTAAATGTATACAACCTATAGTTGACATTGCTAAATGTATACAACTTGAAACTGGATATATAACTCACAATCAAAACATTGTTCAAGAGATAATTTTGAAAACAGTTGTCATTGCTAAATGTATACAACTTGACACTCGATATATAACGCACAATGAAAACATTGTTCAAGAGATAGTTTTGAAAACTATTTTATTATTTGCTTGATTTCGTCAATTTAAAAGATTTCACGATTTTTTTGGACAATAGAAAGTCGATTTAAAATATATCACAGTTAAGAGATAGTTTTGAAAACTATTTTATTATTTGCTTGATTTCGTCAATTTAAAAGATTTCACGATTTTTTTGGACAATAGAAAGTCGATTTAAAATATATCACAGTTAATATAAGCACTTTTTAAAAGTGCAATGCAATGTTTTCCATCATGTCTAGCTTCATAGCTTTAATTGTATTCCATTTATTTCCTAGTGTTTTTTTAACAAAATTTGAAAAGTCAACTTATTGTATTTAAGTTGATATATATTCTACATGGATTTTTAATCTTGTTTGTTTAAAATTTCTACATTTTAAATCAATCATTGTATGTTAAAATTTAGATATATTAACAAGTGTTTGAATTTCACATTTAAAAGTCATTAATATTTAAAACTTAATATAATATAAATGTTACATTTAAAAATATAAAAATTATACATGTTTTCAAAAAACACTTTATCTAAATTTCAAATTTTAAATAAAATTCAAATTTTAATATAATAATTTCATTTATCTAATCATATAAATATATAATATTATTATTGTTAGGTTAAAATTAAGAATGTGATGTTTATGTATATTTAAATTCAATTATACAAAGAGTACTTGCATTCAAATTCAATTATATTTTGGAGTGTAATCTATAGGACTAATATGTCAATTTTTTTTTATCAATTTATTTTAAAAGGGTTTTTGAAGATTTCAATTTAAATATAAGACATTGTTAATAATTACTAACATCTAAATCTTTGTCCAATTTTACTTAAACTTTTAAAAGCATGGAGCAACCATTATCATTTCTAATTTGATTTTATATATGCATATATGTTATTACATGTTTCAAGTGTTTTATAATTATTTTAACTTTAAGCTTTTGACTACATACAACTACTACTTTAAAATATTCTTAAGAGGCAGCTATAAGCAACTTTGTTGCTAATTTCACTTGTTTGCATTCGCACATGTTAATAAAGGGCACAATATTTATGGTATTTACCTCAACTTAAGAAAATAAATCGATGGGACCAATACATCCATGTATTCGAACCTGTACCTGTATTGACATAAATCCATCTATTATATACATCAACATAGATCAATTGGAGAAACAACATGATCCATATCGACGACTTGGAAATTCACCTCGTCATAATCATAAAATCTCATATTGCAAAGTCAAATTTTTGGATGGTGAGGAAGGAGACTAACCATTGTTATCTTATCATGCTTTGTATGAGGTTATGCTTTTTATCCTATGTATTCTATTTACTTGAATATCTCTATTTAAATAAGGTTTATGAGCATTTTTAATATTTTCTACTTTGTTAATTATATTTATAACATGTAGATGTCCCTTAAGTTCACATATTTGGGATTAGTGTGCTATCATCATGAGAACATCAAATAGACACCGCACCAGTCTCAAGGAAACCATTGAAGGATGGAGAGACTCAATATTTCACTCTCCCATCCTCAATCGTGTGTGGCATCTTCTTCCTGGATTCATTTTATGGCAGTTGTGGAAAGAGAGGAATTGTCGCATCTTCAAATCCACTCCCCTCGGTTGGCAAGCAATCTAGACAAAATTTCAGCTTAACATCAAGGAAACAGTCAACTTACACCCCTCGATGGGTTTGGACATGACCTTCCCTCCTCAAGATCAACTCATTCTTAATGCTTGGCAACTCAGATTCACCCCTGCTCCTCCCAAGATCGCTCTTGGACTCATAGGCCATGAAAGTCCTTCCCAGTGGTAGCCTTCGGCAGAAGGATACTTCCAAATCAACTTTGACGGTGTGTCCAAAGGAAATCCGAGCCTAGCAGGTTTCAGAGCTTCTATACGAAACAACAAAGGAGATATCCTTATTCTGATCATGGTGAACTTGGGGCACAACACCAACAACGTAGTCGAACTATGGGGCCTGCTCAAAGGCCTCCAAGCAGCCTTGGATCAAGGTCTCAAGCTTCTCATCGTGGAAGGGGATTCACAGATCATTGCTAACCTCCTCTCACACCTCCTCAATGGAGCATATCCAGAATGGGTCTCCCTGAGCTGGAGACTCATTAATGGCCTGGTTCAGATCAAAACTATGCTTCAACCACACCTGGTGATCATTCCCTCCCATGTTTGACGAAAAGCGAATCAAGTGGTAGACAAACTGGTGAATTTCATGGTCAACTTGAAGGAAGGGGATTTCTGCTGCAACCTTGATTCCTCCCTGGATGACCCTCTAGTAAGAGCATGCATTGCTCAAGCCCTCAACATTGATCACCCCTCGGATGGGGTGTCACCGTGAAGATAGTGCCCACGACCTTGGTTGGTGTACACTTGGAACCTTCTACCCATGTGCCTTGCCACCTACACAACACCACCGACTATTTATGATGGGAATTAACTCGCGACAGTTCATTCTACGGGCATAGTACCCACACCAAATCCTCCACACAGGCGACGTTATGACGATGGGATGGAACTCTAGTAGGTCTCTTCATGCGAACAAGATCCTCCGGCTATATCTCTCAGCAGTGGGTTATCATGTTCATTCTCACCTTTCAGCTCCTGCACTTCTAAGCTTCTGCTCTGGCTTACAGTCCCTTCTCCTTTGTGTCCCTCCCATCTCGCTGAATTTTCTTGCCCCTCCTCTCCTCTTCATCCTCCTGATGTCGAGGAAAAGAGGCAAATCAAAGAGAGGGTCTGATTGGTATAATTCTCAAGGGCATGGTCGTCGCCATAAACCAAACCTGCAACGTCCCTTTGCTCACTTGTCCACCTTGGACCTTCCTCCTCTGTCCTCTCCCTGAGCATACAGGGTTGAATGGTTTGACAATTTGGGAAATTCGTTTGGTTACGCACCTGAACTCAACGAGGAAGCAACTTCAACCCAACTACCACATTCCCGCTCGACCACTCTGACTACCCCTCTTAATCACTCTGCCTCCTCCCATGATTCTCCTACCTCTCTGCCTCCACCTTCACCTCTACCTCAACCTCTCCGTGCACGATGCCATGAACACATGGAGCTTCAGAGTGCAATTGAAATCATTTAGGACCTAGTATTTGAGGTTCGACGCGACTTTACAGATTTGTTGTTTAGATACGAGCTATGAGAACGACGAGAGGAGCGCCTTGAGGCGTTGCTTTCTACTCTACTTCACACGACTCCAGCTCCAAGGATATCGGCCCCGATTATGGCGCCATTGACAAATGTGGGAGGGAAGTAGACCCAATTGGACCCAGATTCAAACTGACGACTGGTGTCTTAGGTTCACAAACTAGTTTTTTGCCAATGGCATTCTAGTTTTCCTCTTTTGTTTCAGCTTTGCGTGGCTTAATAGTTTTCAAGCATAGCTCTTTTCCTTTCTCTTTGGATATAGGCTATGATAGGCACTTAGTTTTCAAACTGTGTCATGGATTGACAGATGGCTACATTGGTTTCCCACCTGGGCGATGCAGCCACCTCACTACCTGTTTAAGTCGACAACTATATATTTTTTTACTGTGCAAGGTCCTTTTAATACAAATCTCTAACTTGCAAAAAAAATTATTTATAACATGTAGATGAATACCATCCATCCAATATCTAATCTAATATTCCTTCATCATTATGATATTCTTAAATATGATTTTACATAATATTTTACAATATTTGTTTAGATATTAGTAAGTATATAATAATAATAAAATAATAATAATAATAATAATAATAATAATAATTTATTTTTCAGGTTAGAGCCAAACACACTAAATTGGTGTATGAGACCCTTTGTTTGTGGGACAACGAACCCAAATTGGTGTATGAAATCCATTGTTTGTGGGATAATGGACTCTCTTTGCGCAACAATTTTACTGCTAGAGTCTACAAAAGTATGCATACCCTACTCGCTTTGGATTTGAACCTATGATCTCCAAAAAAAAAAACACATAATCTTAACCATTAAACTCATTCAAAATAATCATTCAAATCTTTTACACATCAAATGATTTACATAAATCACATGTAGATAAATATTTTATATTTTTAATCCTATATACAATGTTGTGAGTTCAACACTATAATTACGTGACTTCACATGATACTTATCTAAATATTAACAAATATCTAATCTTTCGAGTTCATCATTATTATTTTTTGATAGTATGGACATCTCAAAATTAGTCATAATTACTTTCTAATAGAGGAATGTGTCTACATAATGAAGTGGCATGTAAATATATAAGTTGCATGACATTTCATTAAGTTAAGGTAACCGGTCAAATTCGCTTGTCATATATGTTAATGGAAATCATTTGAAATTTCATATTTTGTTATGTATTTATAATAAATATTAATATGAGATATGTAATAAACATTTTAACTAATTTAAATAAGTTACGTGGAATTTCGTATTTTGTTATATATTGAATAATAATTAAATATTAATATGAAATATGTAATAAATAGTTTAATTAATTTATAAATACAAGTTTGTAGTTTTGTAGTTTTTAATTTTATTTTTTAATTAATTTTAAATTTTTTTAATAAAAAATAGATAATAAAAATATTTTTTATTTTTATTTATTTAATTAGAAATACAAATTTATAATTTATAAGAATATATATTGAATAATAATTAAATATTAATATAAAATATGCAATAAATATTTTAATTAATTTATAAATACAAGTTTTTAGTTGTGTAGTTTTTAATTTAATTTTTTAACTAATTTTAAAAAATTTAAGTAAAATATTAGATAATAAAAATATTTTTAATTTTTATTTATATAATTAAAAATACAAATTTATAATAATGTATTTTTATTTTTTATTTTTTCATTAATTATATTCATTCCAATTATATTGTGATTGTTATTAAGTATTTTTTTGGTTATTATTTCATTTATATTATTCAAAGTAAAAAGTTTCTTTAGTTATTGTTATGCAATTTTTCATGTTCTAAATACATTCAATGTACTTTACAAATTGAACATTTTTTTCTTATTCTTAATACAATACATTCATTATAGTCTATTGATTGAATGTGGCAATAGATATTTGAACTTTGTTTTTTTCTAATGTAGTCTATTGATTGAATGTGGCAATAAATATTTGAACTTTGTTTTTTCCTAAAATATATGAAAATACACTTGTAATTTTATGTTTCATAATTTATTATAAAATATCTTTGTTTTTTCATAAAATATATGAAAATACACTTGTAATTTTATGTTTCATAATTTATTATAAAATATATTATACCTACAAAATTATTTTCATAATATACATTTTAATAGTAATAAATATTTAAATGAGAAGATAAACACAACACATTCCAACAACAATAAACATTCAAATAAGAAGGCAAGGA
>ML786595.1:159445-186424 GCA_009831015.1 Picea engelmannii | reverse complement strand
GAACTCCAAGAGAGTTCAAAATGGGAGACCATGTATATCTCAGAATTAAGCCCAGAAGGAGTTCCCTGAAAATGGGAGCTTGTTCCAAGTTGGCACCCTGGTATTGTGGACCCTTTGAGGTTCTAGATAGAGTGGGACCTGTATCCTATTGGCTAGCACTTCCTCCCACAGTAAAAGCACATAATGTTTTCCATGTTTCATTATTGAAGAAATATGTACATGATGCTAATCATATAATTGACTGGTCTGTGATCCAGGTGGAACCGAAGGGAGAATTTATACCATAAACCCAATGCATATTGGACAGAAAGGAAACCCCGCTCCGGAACTGAACCATTGCACAAGTAAAGGTGCAGTGGAGACATTTTGTCCCAGATGAGGCTACATGGGAAATGGAGGATGCCATGAGATAGGCATATCCGATTTTGTTTACTTCTGTACATACAATTCATGTTAAAAGATAAGAACATCGAGGACGATGTTCCTTTAAGGGGGAGGTAATTGTAACACCCTATTTCCCCCAGTTTGTAAAAATAACTGGACTGGCCAGAACTGTGGCAAACTAATGAATGTGAATATGTGATGTGAATGGACCTTATGGAAAAGGTCAATGAATGTGAATAACATTATGAAATTTTATTGCAGGACTGATGAGAGGGGATGTGCAGAAAAAGAGACCATGATGGCGGTGGAAGGCACCGGGAAAGGTGGCGTTAACTTCCACCGAGAATTAATACCGTATTTGGACTTCACTAGCCCAGAGAACCAAAAGCGGCTTGCTGGCCCCGAATTAAATGTCTCACAGGCTGGCAGGTTGATGGATCCTCAAGAATTAATGAGGTATGGGGAGGTGAACCACCCATCCATAGATCCATCATGACTGACCAGTGCGAGGGAAATCACGCCACACGCAACCTCGCAAGAGGATAAGGCATGGGGTAGAAGCGATTGGGGGCAGACACGAGAGGAGGAAGAGAACTCTCGCAATACGCACAATGAGTGATAGCAGAGAGGAAGGAGAGTAACCTTCGCTCCTGGTCACTAGAAAACAGAGACGCAGTCTCACAACGTCGTGGTCTCAGCTCGGTGGTGGCTAGTGGTAAATCCACTGGGAGTCGCTGAGCCTATGGTTGGGTGGAAACGAGCACCCCTCTCAGCAATTGCTTGACCCCTGGTGTTATTTCTGATAAGTGTTTTGCCTTTGGCATCTTGAAATATATGTATTCTGATAATTATGCTCATAAGATGTGAAATTGTGAATGATTTCATTATAATAATGTCTGTATAGTATTTTGATCAGTACTAGTAGTTGTATATTTGTATGGAAAGACTACGTATGGCTTATGTCCTCATGAATCTTTATTTATATGTGTACTGATCTAATTCAGACTTCACGTCTGGTTCTCGGGAGGACGATACCCTTATCTACCTCAGATAGTACCCTAGGTGAACCTCCCCATAGAGATACCCTCCTTGAAAAGCCCATCAAGAACTGGGAAAGAGAATGTGAAGGCGCAAGACCTTAGTAACCCTAAATGAGGAAGAACGATCCTCTTGAAAACCCGAGATGGCAGCATAAGGATGAAGTATCGAATCGACGGACGAGATCTCGTCGGGAGATCTGTGGTCACTCACGACTGTCAGATCGGAGGAAGAAGATGGAGTGTTAAGTGCCTTATCCCTGATAAGTGTCGAATTGACAGACGAGATCTTGTCAGGAGATATGTGGTCACTCACAACCGTCAGATCGGAAGAAGAAGATGGAATGTTAAGTACCTTGACCCTAAATAGGTGTTGATCGATGAACGAGATTTCGTCGGGAAATCCGCTGTCACACTCGACCGTTAGATTGGTAGGAGAAAGTAGGGTGTTAAACACCTTACCACTTGGTTTCTCTGTGTCATCGTGGGTAACGAAGAGATCAAGACCATAGCTCTCCAAGGTCCATGGGAGTATTTGGATCATTGATTTTTCCATGTCCAGGGAGTCGTGGAAGAATGCATGGGTAGGAATCAATCTGAGCTGTCAGATCTTGGCTGGAAAACCCGACAGCTGTTGGATCTGTCAGGAGTTACCCGAGGGTTAAAACCCCAGTGTATAGGGGTGAAATCCCCAGGATATATCTGAACCGTCCGATTGACGGAGGCCACGTGTCATAAGATTACCCATTTCGGGAAATCGAGAATCGCGGAATCGGGAATCCTGATGACGAGATTTTAGGATTTTCCATGGTGAAAACCCCAGAATAAATCTGAGCCACCTGAATGATGGAGGCCACGTGTCATAAGATTACCCATTTCGGGAAATCAGGAATTGCGGAATCGAGAATCCTGATGACGAGAGTTCAGGATTTTCCATGGTGAAAACCATGGAATAGATCTGAGATGTTCGAATGACGGAGACCACGTGTCATAAGATTACCCATTTCAGGAAATCGAGAATCACAGAATCGGGAATCCTGATGACGAGAGTTCAAGATTTTCCATGGTGAAAAACCCGAGACAGATTTGGACCGTCCGATTTATGGAGGTTACGTGTCGAGAGATTAACCGCATCGGGAAACCAGAGATCTAGAATTTGGGAGTCCCGTGAATGAGAGTTCGTACTCTCGTGATGATAAACCTGATGAATGAACGAGATTCTTTCGGAGGATCTCAGGGTCTGTGACGACCGTTAGATGTGAGGGAGAGATGTCGGATTTAAGCTAGGGCACGAATGCACATTAAGGTAAGTAACGAGCATATTTGGATGGCCAGAGTCCACCTGCCCAGATCTATGGCTGAGGTTTCATTCCGGAGCCCCCTTGCTATTCTGCCTTTAGCGGTGGGGGGGGGGGGTCTGGAATCGGACGTGCAAATCTTGAACGGTTGAGATTAATTCACCTTGATCAATGGTGCTCAGGTGATTTCTGAACCCCCCTTGCCATTCTGCCTTTAATGGGGGGGGGTCTGGAATAGTGTGGTGTGTGAAGTGGGCCCCCCTCCTATCCTGTCGACTACCGTGTCACACTTCCTCCTCTACCACCTGTATTCCACTTAACCATGTGACGGGGCCTGTCCTCATTGGTTGTTCTCTAGCCCTGTTTGGATTCATCCCTATTGGCCGGATGCTAGCCTTGTCGGGGTTCGGTGGTTGCAGAGTCGAACGATTCAACACCCCTGTAGCCCTGAGGCACGAAATACAAAGAGGCATTGTGATTATTTGAACTATGACCATGACCCGCGACCACATGGGAATGAGGAGAGAGAAAGAGCTATCTTGCGCTGGGCCTCCATAGGTAATTCAGGGCTTTGATTCAGTAGAAGACTAGAAAAATTTGATTGAGGTAGTGGGTATGTGACATTGTGGCCCTAAGATGAAAACCCGTCGATCAAAAAGTTTAGGAAAGGAGGTGTTTGATGTGTACATGCACTTCCTCTCTAAGAATCATAGGTATCGAACTACTGAAAAACATATTTTCAATGAGAAAGAAGAGACTGCATTAAAACCACAAAGAATGACACCTCACCTATGGAAGTTGCAATATAACATAAATTTTTAAGGTACGGATCAAATTGTCTATCTGTGATCATCATATATGAAATGTTTTTTAATTCATTTTTTTTATAATGTGTTTTGATAATTTATTGTAATTGACAACAATTTTTGTAATTTATTTAACTATGATTCATGATGGTCATGATCATGAAGGTGTTAATGGGCTTCCACGAGGAATGAAAAGTTATCCCAAACAATTCAGTAGGTTTCCCTACTATGAGCATCTACAAATTGTTCATTTGTTTGATACAATGCATATCAGAAAGAATGTAGTTGAAACATTGTGGTGAATATTGGATGGAAGGAGTGACAAAGAAAAAATTGTCAAAATGTGCAATGACATTCAGGAAGCCAATCATGCAATGACATCTGTCATTGAATTAAATAACGATGGAGAACAAATTAATATAAGCTCTCTTCCATGGTTATTGACGGAGCAACAAATCAATGTAGTAAAAGTAGTCATATGAAAAATTAAATTTCCCACAGGATTTTATTCGAACATAAAGAATATCTTAACAAAGAAAGGTGATTTTGGGGGGGTAAAAACACATGATTGGCATGTATTCATTAAGGTAATTATTCTTGTTTATATATTGCTATATTTGTATACTACATGTTGTTGGTGTACTTTTTTGTGTGCTTTTGGAAAAAATAATGAAACAATTTTATTGTTATAGTATGTTCTACCTCTCTCTCTCCCAGACAACTTTGGCAACAATGTCAAACAAGTTATATATGATATTGGAAAATACATGAGGTAAGTAACAATATTTTTCATGCAGAATGTGTTTGTTTAATTCGTTGTAGAACTTATATTTGATATTTGTTTTAGTAATTTTACTTATGTACTATATTGTTTATTTTCGTTAAATCTCGTGATTTGCTTGCATCACTTGTAGATGGTTGTCATCTAAAGAAATCCATAAAGAATATATAAAGTATTAGAAGAGAGAAATTCCTCATCTAATGTGTGAAATGCAAAATTTTCTACCTTTGTCATTTTTCAATGCATGAGAACACTACCTCATACACAAAGTTGAGGAGATTGAATTGTGGGGACCTATACATGCAAGGTCAATGTGGATGGCTGAGAGGCACTTGAAATTTTTGAAGGCTTTGGTTAGACAAAGAGCACATCTTGAGGGTTCTATGGTGGAGGGATATATGGTATACCAAACCATGATTTATATTACTGAATATTTTCTAGGGTTAGTGTTTATTAAGATCGTTTTAGATCGGCGCATTGGTGATCCAAACTCCAACATTAACAAATTCGAAGGGGAGTACTTGATGGGGAAAGGTAGATCAAGGAAGGTGAAAGGTAATTATTAGATGGTGTAGATTAATTATAATACATTTGAATTTTGGTTTTTATGTATATATTGTACTTAATTATTTCATTTTTAATCTTCAATATGCATCAATTATAAAGGTATACCATGTTAAATAATTATACATTTGTGAAATATTGTAATTTTATTCTCATGCAACTGGTCGAGAGTGGGATGCACAACATTTATACGTCGCAAACAATCTTGATTGGATGAAGGTATGGATTGAACGATGTAAACAATCTGGTCAAGGATTATCATGGGAAGGTGTGGCTTCATTGGTTAAAGCAACACACTGTAATGGAGATACCAATCTTAAACAAATTGAAATCGATTTAGCATATGGTTTAAAAGATAAACATGCAAGCATATTAATAAGCCATACTATTTAATTATTTTCAATTATGTTGATGTACAAGTTGAATTTATTTTTTCTTTGCATACTTTCCAAACATAAAATATTTACTTAGTTATCAATTGATGATGTCATTTTTACATTTTTGACATGTTGCAGGTAAAACACCATAAGGCTATGTGGTGAATTGGTTGTAAATTTTGCATAAAAAAGTTGGATGAAACAAATAAAACAAAGAAATAATATAAAGTCACATTATAGGGCTATGTTCTTGGCTCAAGCGACCTTGTATTGGAAGATACTATTGAGTGTGACTTTAAATCCTTAAAATTGGTTCTATTCGTTGATCCTCTACATCATATTCTTCTTCAATACCCTCTTGATCTTCCTCTACATTATACTTTATCGGCCTTCCTCTTCGATCATGTATAATAACAAATGACCAACCCCCTCTACATAGAACCTCTGAGTAAAATACATGTTCACATTTACTTGGAAGAACATAGCCCTATGTTCTTCCAAGTAAATGTGAACATGTATTTTACTCAGAGGTTCTAGGTAGAGGGGGTTGGTCATTTGTTATTATACATGATCAAAGAGGAAGGCTGATAAAGTATAACGTAGAGGAAAATCAAGAGGGTATTGAAGAAGAATATGATGTAGAGGATCAACTTGAGTTAGATGATCATGTTCTAGAGGAAGATGTTGAAGAATTAGTTGAACCAGATAATGTAGGAGACAATGCTTATGAAGATGATTTCGATGATGAATTTATCGAAACTGACATCAATGATGACGATGATGATATGGCCAATCCTTACAATGTTGAATCTGGATTAGATGATACAGATGTGGACTTGGATGGAGAAGATGATCAATTACATTGAAGTGTATGAGGTATGCCTTTATAGATATATTGATTTAGGATTGATAAAATTATTGACTTGTACTATTGGTATATTATATAAATTAGTGTCCAAGTTTAATTATGTCATTTTCTAGTATGTCGGTATATGTTGTAGGAGATGTTTCTTAATTATGACAAAAAATACATTCATTTATTTTCTAGTACATAGATTTTGTCGGGTTTTGGGGAATTGAGAGTGACGAGAGGGGGGGAGAAGATGAGCTTCCACATTCACATGGTTGGAACTATTTAGTAGAGAAAATTAAACAATTCTCGCAACTAAGAGAAGCTCATCAAAGTTAATGCACAACTATACTTATTTCACCTAGTTCATTATTATATAATATTTAATAACTCAAAAATAAGGCATTCTTTCTCATGTACTTGAAACCAGTGCATCTAAATCATGACGTGTGAATGGGGCCAATGTTGAAATTTTTTCAATTTGTGCTTATATGGACTGGAATTTCACATGGTTAGACTAGATGCATGCCATGACAGTATGGGAGGGTTTCCAGACCCAAACATGACTCCCACAAATAATTTCACAATCAGACAACAAGCCTATAGAATAATTAATGTGAAGGGTGACAAGGCCATTTTTTTGGGTGGCATCACCTGCTCATTTACTTGAAACCAATGCATATAAATCATGACATGTGAATGGGGCCAATGTTGAATTTTTTTCAATTTGTGCTTGTATGGAGTGAAATTTGACATTGTTAGACTAGACACATTCATTGATAGTATGTGAGGGTTTGTGTACTCAAACATGACTCTCACAAATAATTTGAAAATCAAACAACAAGCCTATAGAATAATTAATTTGAATGGGGCCAATGTTGATTTTTTTTCAATTTGTGCTTGTATGTACTGGAATTTCATGACATGTTAGGAAAACACACATGCATTGACGTTATGGGAGGGTTTTTGGACTAAAAAATGACTCAAACAAATAATTCTACAATCAAATATTATTTGGTTATTCTATCAAAACCCAAAAATAAGGCGCACCTAATCATGTACTTGACCGTACTTATAAGTGACATGTGAATGGGACCAACGTTGATTTTTTTTCAATTTGTGCTTGTATGGACTAGAATTTGACATGGATAGACTAGACGCATGCAATGATAGTATGGGAGGGTTTTCAGACTCAAACATGACTCACACATGACTCACACAAACAATTTCACAATAAAAAAACAAGCCTATAGACTAGCAGAGCAGCAAAACCAACACATATAAATCATGACATGTGAATGGGGATAACGTTGATTTTTTTTCAATTTGTACTTATATGGACTAAAATTTGACATGGTTAGACTAGGAACATTCATTGATGGTATGGGAGGGTTTCCGAATCAGCATGATCACTCACACAAAGAATTCGACAATCAAACAACAATCCTATAGAATAATTAAAGTGAACGGGGCCAAAAAATATATTAATTATATTAAATAGAAAAAATAAAAATAAAAAACATAAAAACAAAACAAAACATATAACTCATATAAAAAAACACTAAAACCAAACTCGCACCCATTCCCAAACTAGCGGAGCACTAGCAAAACCATCATGCCCATTCCCAAGAATAACAGAACAACAAAAACTGGTCGTGAGCATAGAAAATCCCCTCGACAGTGATAGAGAGAGTCGAAGGAGGCTGTATCCAGTGAATTTGTATAGTGACATAGGAAGAGGAGACCTATCCACCCAAACTCGTTAGTGATCATGGAGTGGAGAGATCAGGGGTTTACATCATGCCACCAAAATCGGTAATTTCTTAATTTCTAATTTTCTAATTTTCTTGGTTTAATCATGTGAGAACAATGCTCCTAAACTATTTTTTTTCACCTCTCCCAACCAATCCTCACCAATGTGGTATTTGAGAGAGATATCAATCGACAGAGAGAGCTCAATCAACAAGACCTTGATCAATAGGGCCTTTAGGTAGGCACTTTGTGAGGTCCACCCTTTAGATGCTCAACTGATAGGACCCACACTCCATAAGAAAGGGAGAGGACTTGCAAGGGTATATTTTGAAAATATAGAAGGGTCTATTATTGATACAGGTGGATATCGGTGGTCACCCACTTTTTCCATTTGGCTCAAAATAGTTTCTGGCAATTTTGGTAATTTACTATTTTTAGCAGTTTTCACTTCTGGAGTTGTTTTGAGGCCCTAAACGATGTTTTTTGGGAAAACAGGTGTTCAATATAAAATTTGCTTCTATATTGTGTCTAAAATGAATCTCCTCAAATATACCTTTCTAATGGGCTATCATACGCCTAAAACAAATATCATATGCAAAAGTTATGACTCTGGGAAGTGAAGTACTAACTTACCCAAATGGGGCCCACATGACTTTTGGCGCTTCATCTCCTAGGGTTAGGTTTTTGGATGTATAGGGTTTTTGGAATTCCTACTTATTGTAAAAACTCCTTTAGAGCCTCATTGTAATTATCTTCTTGCAAATGAGCGTAGTCGTCACATCTCTTCTCAGAGATAAGATGCCACCATTCCAACAAGCTTGTTTCGCTGCATTTTACAGTTTCATCTTATTTCATTATTGAATAGAAAACTAGTTTTACTATTTCTCTGTTATTTTGTGTTAAGCACCTATTGGTAATATATAGTCATTTCATTCTGCTCATAAAATTCGGATCAGTGGTATCAGAGCGGTCTGCTCCTTGTCATCTTAATGCATGTCCCCAACGAGGTCGGAGTATAGAGAGTTGGGTCTCAAGCTTGTTTCTCTTGAGGAAAAAATCTCTTGCACGCCCAAGCGACCTCTCATGGAAGGAGAAAATAAATATGATGAGACAGGATATCCTTTCAAATTTTTGATTGAGGAAGCCCTCACGCAACAAAGGAATGAGATGATGGATAGTTTCGCGCAAATCCTTCAGTGGCTGCCAACATGCGACACATATTCTTTGAGCGGAGGCGTTGCCACCTTCAAGGTACAAATAAAATTCTATATTCCTATATTTGAAGGTCATATAGACACAGATGTTGTAGACAATTGGTTGAATATACTAGAAGGGTATTTTTCTGTCCATAACTTTTCAAATAGAGAAAAGATTACTTTTGCGCTCCTCAAAGTTGTTCCCCATGTCAAAGATTGGTGGAAAACTTTCTGTGAGCAAAAGAAAACATAGGAACCCTCATTATTTAGAGTCATGACCACTTGGGAATCCTTTAGGGATGATATTAAGGAGCAATACTACCCTGTTGGAAGTTATGATGACTTGTATACCAAATGGACCACACTGCGGAAAGGAAGAGACCAAGCAGTGCCATATTTCACAAATATCTTCCATACCTTGCGCACCAAGATGGGTATCAAAGATTCAAATAAAAATTTGGTGCTCAAGTATCGCGATGCTCTACATAGATACATCCATACCGAAATTGAATTTCTGGACATCTCATCTTTGGGCATGGCCTACCGATATGTCGTTAAAATCGAGTAGAAGCTCAAACAAAAGACGCGGCAATCTGGGCCTGGGAGCCCCTCACAACAAAAGCCAGGAAAGGGCGGCCCCAACCCATAGAACAAAGGAAAGAGAAAATATGGAAAGTATCAGGACAACCAGTCCAAGATGCAATAAAAGAAGGACATCGGAAACACAAAGAAAGATATCGGGAAGTGGTGCGACTTCCATAAGAGTCCTTGGCATAACACTATTGACTGCCACTCAAAGCATTCATTGGTGGCCGAAGTGAAAGCCTTTGAATCAGATGCAGATTCTAACTCTAATATAGAACCAGAAAGGGAAAGACAGATCATTGACGTGGAACCCAGTGCCATCGTTGCTACCACCAAGCTCCAGCCTGGTGAACTAGACGAGCTAGAAGAAGGAGAGTGCCTCTTCCATTCACAAATGTGGCTAAAAGGCATCATGTTGCACTTCATCATTGATAGTGGTAACAAAAAGAACCTCATCTCAGTAGAGGTCATCAAGCGGCTGGCCTTTCCAACAAAACTGTACCCACAACCCTACACCATTGGATGGCTCTGCCAAGGAAGCGATCTTTGCGTCAGCTAACAGTGTTGAATGTTGTACGACATCAAGACCTTCAAAGATGAGGTATTGTGTGATTTTTCTCCTCTTGAATTTTGTGATGTTCTTTTGGTCCAACCTTATTTATGGAAATGTCATGTTGTATATGAGTCTAGGCCTCATAGTGTTATTATTACTTTGAACAGGAAATTGTACAGGATACCCGAGTCAGTCCCACCTAATGTTATTTCCTTGATCTCTAATAAGGAATGCAGGAAGGTCATCTCTCAAATGGGGAATTTTGTCTTCTTCGTGATTCACTCTCAGAATAAGTGAAAGATCATAGCCACATCCAGGGTCTCTATGGCCGACCTCTCCACATAGTAGAATAAATTAGATAAGGTTGTGGAAGAATACTCGGATATCTTCTTTTCACCTACCGGGGTACCTCTGTATTGTCAGGTCAAACACCCCATCGATCTGACTCTCAACGCACCGCTACCCAATGGGACAATTTATCACTGATCTCTATTAGATAATGAGGAGATCAAGTGACAGATCCATGAACTGCTCCACAAGGGGCACATCTATCCCATCTCATCACCTTGCGGGAGCCCAATCGTGTTGGTACACAAGAAAGATGGAACCTTGTGACTCTGCATTTATTACCGGGCTCTAAATAAAATCACAGTCAAAAACTGATACCCTATTCCCTGAATCGATGACCTCCTTGATCAACTCACGGGGGGGAAATACTTTAGTAAGATTGATTGAAAGTCTGGCTACCACCAGGTCTTGATAGAACAAATAGATGTATGGAGGACCACCTTCAAGTCAAAGGAAGGCCTTTTTGAATGGTTGGTCATGCTCTTTGGTTTGACAAATGCTCCAGCCACTTTCATGAGGATGATGGATGATATCATGCGACCATTCACCAATACTTTTGTAGTGGTGTATCTGGATGAAATTCTCATTTACAACAAGACTTGGGCCGAACACTTGCAACATATTCAACAAATTCTGCACACCCTGCAACAACACAAGCTATACGCCAACTTGGAAAAATGCTCCTTCGGCATGGATAGGGCCCATTACCTGGGATACATCATTGATAAACATGGCGTACATGTGGATCTAGTCAAGATCCAAGTCATTCGTGACTGGCCAACCCAACCACACTCACTGAGTTTCAGAGCTTCTTGGGCCTTGCCAATTTCTATCGTAGGTTTGTGTTGGGATTATCCCATATTGCATGGGCCCTCAGCTAAATAACCAGGGGTGGTGGTAAGGAAAAATTTACGTGGGGCTGGTCCCAACAACAAGCATTCGATGATTTGAAGCAGTGCTTGTGCTTAGCCCCAATACTTTCACTACTAGACCCGCAACAACCCTTTGAGATCGAGTCAGATGCTTCAAACTATGTTGTGGGCATCATTCTCACTCAGCATGGCCACCTCGTGGCCTATCATAGTGAGACACGATTAGATGTTGTTCGTAAGTACCCTACTTACGACAAAGAAATGTACTCCATTGTGTTAGCTTGCCGCCAGTGGAGACATTACATTCTTGGGAAGGAGATAGTCATCCACATTGATCATAAGCCACTGCAGTTCATGCAGACACAAGGAAAATTATAGAATAACCACCATCAAAAGTGGTCCACATACTTACAACAATTCCACCTCAACAAAAAGTATAAAACAAGAAACACCAATCGCGTCACTGATTGCCTCAGTATACCGCCAGTCGCAAAACTCACCACGGTGCTAGAATCTTGCGGCCATGATACCTTTGGATGGCCCCAACTCTATGATATAGACCCAAAATTCACCAGCACCTACCAAATGTTGGGTACAAACACAGTTGTTGATAATTTCCATCTTTAGGATGGGTTGTTGTGTCATCTAGGACATATATGTGTTCCATCAAGTGAGTGAGCGAAGCTGATATGGGAATCCCACTACAATCGGGTGGTAGGACACTTCGACATTGAAAAGACAATGGTGATGCTACAAAAACATTTCTACTGGCCGAAACTTCGACAGGAGGTCAACAAGTATATCAGGTCCTGCACTACCTACGCTATTACAAAATGACCACTAAGAAATAGGGCCTGTACACCCCTCTTCCTACTCTTGACAGACCATGGGAATCCATCTCAATGGACTACATGTCAGGCCTCCCATCTACCAAGCAGGGAAATGTCTGTGTTTTTGTGGTGGTTGACCACTTTTCTAAGATGACGATTCTGGTTGCCTGCAAGAAGAGAATCACAACAGAGGCCACTACCAAACTCTTCTTTGAACGAGTCTGGGTACATTTTTGAATCCCACAAACCATTGTCTCAGATTGGGACAGTCGATTTATCAGCACATTCTGGTCGAGACTCTGGTCATTGCTGGACACCAAAATCACCAAATCCACGGCCTTCTAACCCCAGACAGATGGCCAAATTGAGGTCGTAAATAAATGATTGTGGATATCCTTCGCATGTATAATTCAAAGAACCCTAGAACATGGGATGAGAGCCTTCCCTATGTCCATCATAGCTACAACCGAGCACTACATAGCTCAACTGGCCACATCCCCTTTTAGGTGGGGTTGGTATTCCAACCATTGGGTCCCATAGATGTTGCACTTCCCCTTGCGGTCACCTCGACCAAATCATTTCCTGCTCCAACTGAAGTTGAAAAATACACCCGGTTCATTGATTGGATCCAAAACATCATTCAACAGGTTCAGGATATCCTACAAAAGTCCAATTCCAAGTACAAACAACTCCATGATCAACATCGGGTGCCACATAAGTTTCAGGTGGGTGACAAAGTTTGGTTGCACTTGCAGAAAGAACGCCTTACAGGGCCCCATTGGAAGCTTCGCCCACTCCATTATGGGTCGTACACCATCACCAAATCCATGGGGGATAATTCTTTTGAGCTCAACATTCCTCCTTTCCTTGGCCTTCACCCAGTGTTCAACGTGGATCTCCTTCACCCTTATTTCCCACCATTATTGGACACCTCAGAAGTAGCAGAATAGTTGACACCAACAGAGCTCAACCTTGATTGCATACAACAAGAATCCAATGATCAAGGTCACTCGACAACAAAGGATCCAACTTGATCGAGTCATCAAAGCAGGGCAGCTCCTGCACCAAGGCAAGTGGCTCACCCGAGGCCAAATTCAGTAGAAATTTCCTCATCTGATGGGGGACCTCAACACAATGTATACCATTGCTTCCTAAGGAGGGAGGATTTATCCAGGTGGATATCGGTGGCCACCCACCTTTTCCATCTGGCTTAAAACAATTTTGTGGCAATTTTGGTAATTTACTATTTTTAGTAGTTTTCACTTCCAGAGTTGTTTTGAGGCCCTAAACGATGTTTTTTGGGGAAAACAGGTTTGCAATATGGAAATTTCTTTAATATTGTGCCTAAAATTAATCTCCTCAATGATACCTTTCCAACGGGCTATCATACGCCTAAAATGGAGATCATATGCAAAAGTTATGACCTCGGGAAGTTGATGTACTAACTTACCCAAACGGGGCCCACATGACTTTTGGCGCTTCATCTACTAGGGTTAGGTTTTTGGATGTCTAGGGTTTTTGGAATTCCTTCTTATTGTAAAAATACCTTTAGAGATTCATTGTAATGATATTCTTGCGAATGAGCGCAACTGTCACATCTCTTCTCAAAGATAAGCCGCCACCATTCCAACAAGCTTGTTTTTGTTGTATTTTACAGTTTCAACTTATTTCATTATTGAATAGAAAACCAATTTTACTGTATCTGTGTTATTTTGTGTTAAGAAACTGTTAGTAATCTGTAGTCATTTCATTCTTCTCATAAAATCTGGATCACTTATTCACCCCATTCAGGAAAATCGATATGCCAGACACTGAGAAATACTTCTCTAGCTTTCCAAAATTTGCAATAGCCAACTCAAAGAGACCATTCACAATGCCCATTGTAACTGCAATGGATCCAAATTTCTCCACTTTATCATCACCATCAACGACAACATCATGACCTTGTCGTTGCTCTTGTCTGCGCTTAATAAGTTTATTCTCACTTTCCAGAAAGCAATCAAACACATTATGCCTCACTCTGCTGACCAAAATATTATTAGGAGACTTATCTAGAACAAAACAAAGGGGCTCAAATACCAAACCAAAAGTCTCTATCCCAAGTGGTAGAAAATCAACAAGTTCATTGAGATAAACATCCACAAAGTGAAGATTAACGCTCTTTGTAGGGTACTTATCTTGGGCCGAAAGGGTTCCATCCCTCAAATCCACCATGAACCCTTTTGTTAACTCAGATCCCCACCCATGGTCATCTAGAAGGAGAAAAACATGATGAAGAAATCGACTGAGCATGAGATAAAACTTTTCTAAGTGAAGATACAATACTTTGATACTATCGTTTTCTGCTTAAATAGATAATAGATGGATTGATCATATTTGACAGTATCAAAACCAATATCATTACAATAACACCTTGAATTACAATAACACTTATGCAACTTTATGCAACTATGTGCAACTATGCAACTTTATGCAACTATGCAACTTATGAAACTTTATGCAACTATGTGCAACTCTGCAACTTTATGCAACTTTATGAAACTTGACTTTTACAACTTGACCTTTTACAACTCATTCAACTTGACTCTTATACATGGAAATTCAAATTTCTTCATGGTGGATAGTTGTGTTAGATGTGCCAATGCACTAGATCAACACATTTACATCATTTGCAATTTCAGGAAGATTGTTTGTTTCTACCTCATAGGAATTTTACGTTCAACCTAACTTTTTCTTGAGATTTCAGTTACAACTCGCCCTTGACTTGGAAATGCATGCAAACTAACTCAACATGCACATGACATGCATGTCATGCATGAAACATTCAACTATGCAACTTTATGCAACTATGCAACTATGTGCAACTATGCAACTTATTCAACTTTATGCAACTTGACTTTTACAACTTGACCTTTACAACTTGAGTTTAACAACTCATTCAACTTGACTCTTATACATGGAAATTTGAATTTCTTCATGGTGGATAGTGTTACATGTTCCAACGCACTAGATCAATACATTTACATCATTTGCAATATCATGAATATTGCTTGTTTCTAGCTCATAGGAATTTTACTTTCAACCTAACTTTTGCTTGAGACTTGACTTGAGACTTCAGTTACGAATCACCTTTGACTTGGCAATGCATGCGAACTAATTTTGCATGAACATGATAGACATGCATTTCATGTCATGCATGCAACTTGAAACTATGCATATTTATGCAAATATTGAACTTATGCAACTTTATGCAACTATGTGTAACTATGCAACTTATGCAACTTTATGCAATTATGTGCAACTATGCAACTTATGTAACTTTATGCAACTATGTGCAACTATGCAACTTATGCAACTTATGCAACTTGTTGGGGAGAGGTGTTCCACCCATACACATGACCTTTTCCTTTGTTAATATGATTGCCTAACACATTCATGAATTGATCCAACACTAGCTTAAATATCTCAACTATTATTGTTGATTCTCTCCACATGACTAAGGTATCATCAATAAAATGTGAACAATTTATTTCTTTGAATTAAATGATCTCTAAAATCAGCCTTAAATTTCTAATGCTTCTTCAAAATCATCCATCAATCATCTTTCATGGCCATGTACCTCCACAAAGTGCTTAAATCCTTTTCCCAAATGGATCCCATTATTTCAACTTCTGAATAAACAAGCCAATCCTTCCAAAATTTTTGCTTACCAATGCCATCTACCATAGTAAATTTTGTTTTTATTGTTGGAAGTTGAATAGCCCATGATTGTTACAATGAATTTCTTGTTGCCATATCTCCTCACAACAAGAAAAAACAAACAAACCAAATTCCCTTGATAATCGATGATCGAGGGTTACATACAATACTTCCTTGCTCAATTGTGGTGCATAGATATATGTATAGACATAAATCAAATCTTGCAATCACAATATGAATAGTGAAGAAAGCTTAAATATAGAGTAATATGCTTGAAATGATGATGGATGGGTGGGTGTACACAAGGGGTTGTAAGTAGTTAATTTTGGTTACACATTGAGGAGAAAGATGAGATGAGGTATTCATGGGAGAGTGAGGATTTCTTAATGAATCATATTTATGAATCAAGAGATTGTTGTTGCCTTCTACAAATGTTTGTTAACTATTTCTCTCATTCAATGGAGTAGTGAAGGTACAACCAAACATGCATTTGTCAGATATTTCCTCCTCGAGTGAGGGAAGTTTAGGAATACTAGAGGATAGTGAGGCATCTAGTAGGCCTAAAAGTGGGAGATCAACAAGATGTCAAAAAATTAGAAGAAAATTCCATAAATGAATGGAATTTTTTCTCGCGAAAGGGGGCTCATGTTCTTATGATGATGAGACCATAGGTGACATCAAGGTTCCCTTGAGGTACAAATATCTAGTGAAACAATGGGTACCCAAGGATATTCCTCGTCTAAACACAGATTTTTGTATGAACAAGAGGATATTTCAGATTGCATCATCGTCATTACACGGTTTGGGGTTGTTTTGCATGGATGGAATAAAGGTTGGTTATGAAAGATGTACTGAATTGATGGAGTATGTTGGACCCTACTACAATTACAAATATTGGATGCGACTGGTCCAATAAACATGCAATATGCGCATATATGAAGTTTCTACAAATTATTTACAACTTAATGACAATAATCAAAATAAAGGATTGAGTATGTACATTTACGGAAGGCCAAAAGCATTAGGGAATATTGCAGGGTTTATAAACAGTACACAACCTAGGTCTACAATTAAACAACCCAATTGTGTATTTGAGGGGAGTGAAGGAAGCCGTGTTTTTGTGTGTGCCATAAAATCAATAACTGCAGGGGAAGAGTTGTTGATCAATTACAATTTGAATTGAATAGATACAAACATTATTACTATGGGAGTGGTAAATATAACATTTCACCAAAATTATAATTAATGAATCTAATAACTTATGTTTTTTAATAATGTTTCATTTCGATAAAAGAAATATAAGGAATATGTTTCATTAAATGATACCATCCTCTAGGAAACATGTATACCTCATTTTTAATTATATGTTTTCAAGAGTCTATTGGTTTCATTTTGATATTAATGGTTTCAATATTTTTGTTGTAGGTTATTGATCGGGGCAAGTCCTCGATGGATGATATGATGCCATCATTGGGGCATCAAGTATACCCCATTATAAATTGTACAAACTAAATATAAGCATTGTGTTTTTAAATTATGTTTTTTTGAGAGTCTATTGGTTTCATTTAGATATTAATGTTTTCAATGTTTTTGTTGCAAGTTGCACCTGACCAGAGCAAGTCCCTGATAGATCACATGACACCATCCTTGGCCCAGCCGGTATAACCCATAATAATTGTAGAAATTAAATATGTTGTATTATTGCATTTTTTTGATGAGTCTATTGGTTTCATATATTTCTATATTGGTTTTTTTTATATATTAATGTTTTCTATATTTTTGTTGCAGGCTACGTATCCATTAGTAGAGAAATCCATAGAAATGTATGTGGATGAGATAATGTGTGATGATTACACCACATCATCACCTAACCCCTTTCAGATGTTAAAGAATTCCATAAAATAAATGCGGAAATCCTTCGTTTGGTATTCATTCAGCCACAAACGCAGGAGATTAGAGAAAAGATTGATCGTTTGATGATGAGAGCTCAGTCGTTGAATGTAAGTTGTGGGATATTTAATTAGAATATGAACTCATTTATGGTTTTATATTTTATACTCGTATATTTTATGACCTAAAATATGGTTTGTTTTTACATGAGTATTTGCGTCCACATAATCCTAGTGAGGGGTCTGCTGCTACTATTGATGCTACTGATGAGTCTTCACATCATGTGCATATAACCCCACGTGCATATGAAAATGTGCCACTTTTATCGATTGAATAGTCAAAAATACATAGTAGGACACCCTAGATGGAATATGTGGGTGCACCCTCTATTTCTCGACGCATGGAAGATCATGCAGAACAAGGTCAGGGGGTCGATGCATCAAAGAGTGGTATTGATATTGCTCAAGAAACATTTCCTGTATCTTCCTGTGTTATTAGCACGGGAACAATACATACCACATTTTTGGTGGAAGAAAATATCATTCCCATAAAGATAGAGAATATATCAGGTATTAATGGAAATGATTTAACTATTATATATAATTTGATTGAATTTTACTCATAGATCATTCTTTTTAAACTAATGATGACATGATCGTTTTGCAGGAAATGATGTTTTTTTTAAGCATCTAAATGATTGGTCTCTGGAGATATTTGGGCCCACCATTCACACAGGGTGGGATAAACAAAGCAAAATTTTAAAATATGAGCTAATTAACCGCTTGATTGGGTTGCTCGGTGCTTGGACTTTCAACCGAGAGGAGGTCCTCAAGAAATCTGACCAACATTTGAAGATTGTGAGGGGCCAATATAGGGTTCATATAGAAATGAAACCTAGGTATTAATGCCCTCCAATGATTCCAGTAAGGGAGTGGAAAGCCCTGTTGGATGATGGAAGGGAGAGGGATTTAAGAAAATAAGGAAAGATACCACCAAGCACATGAAGGTATGAAATACTTTGAACAATGTAATTATATGTTTATTACTCTTTATTTTTACATGAACTTTGCAACATCTAATGTATTTCAAACTTTTCATAGGCTTCCAGACACATCAAAGGAAAAAAAGGCTAGACTAGAAAAGCATGGCCAACAGAAGCTTGGGCCTGGTGGTTATTCGAATATGGTGGTACAAATTGTAAGTATCAATAACTCAAATATTGTATCCAAATAATAAATTGCATATACATTTGTTTTTATTTCACCTTAAAAGATAAATTGAAGATCTTATGCAAAATTGCAGGTTGATCGGTTCAACGAAGTGCCAACGAAGGACAAATCGAGGCTTGGATTCCAACATGGCTTTGCAGCTGTTGTTGAACACCAAAAAATCTTGGGCGTTGGGACAACACAGTCTTCTAGTGATCCACCCTGCGCACAAGTAAATAAAATCAACAAATTTTATTTAAGATTGATTACTTGTGTAGTCTATTCATTATTAATTTTGGCCATAAAATATTGAGCCTCTTTGTTTTAAGAAAGAAAGACACAATACACATAATCCCCAGGATAGAGAACGACTGGCCAATGAAGGTTATGTTGTACAAGATGATCATGCAGAGGGTTATCTTGTACAAGATGATCAATGATTCGAGATCTTTTCATCGAGTGACTTATAAAGAATTGCATTAAATGGGCATAAATTAAAGTGCACCATTAAAGAAGGAAAAGATCAATAATGAAGAGACATAAACATCAAATATGAACACATAAAACTTGATAATGGAGTTCATCCTTGGTGGACTACGTCTTTGGGTCCTTCTCTCAAATGGGTAGGCCTTTTTATTAACTCAGAAAAAAGAATTTAGCAAAATACATAAGTATACCTCATTTTGAAATCAAGCTGCAAAAGTTTTACTTAGATCAGAAAAAAAAAAAACACCACTGAATTTGCGGCATTGAATTACCCAAAAATGATTGTCTCCACGCTTCGATTTGACTTTAGCACTCCTAGGACCAAGAGGAATTTTGTCTCGGTTTCTGTGCCCTGCAACCTACAATAAATGCTAAATATTTTGTCTCGAACTATGTGTCATCTGTACCCACGCGTGCCCTCCTCTAGCACTGGGTGGATGCATGTTTTAAATAATAAAACTAGCATTGCAACCAATGTGAGTTCGTTGGCCTATTGGTTACAAAGCATATATTAAGGCGCGTATAAGGGGGGAGGTCCCGGGGTTGAGCCCGCGGGCCTCCCATTTTGGCTTGACCATTGCAATATATATATATATATATATATATGTCATGTTCATTCCACTAACTTTGGTGAAGCTCCTAGTTGGTGGTCGGTTGCTAGATTTGATTGGGTCCCACTAGATTTAGGGGACCTACCAAATTTTATATTTTTTGAAATTTCGATCATGAGTTGTCATTGGGAATTTGCCCACTGCCATGTGGCAGCCCATGATTGGGCCACATGGAATCCAACAATTGGGCCATGTCAACCATTGTACAATCATCCTACCACATCAGCATACGACTTCCACTCAACTGCCAACTTAGCCTACCATGTCAGCCGCCACATCACTATATGGACTACCACGTGGTCCAATTCTATTGGTCCATGGAATGACCCAAAAATGTCAAATATGAGTGAAACGTGGCAGCCTCTGGTGTTTCCACGTCACCATGCTGATGTCAACATGACACATGTCACCTCATGCATATGCCATGTATGATGTATGGATGCTGACATCATCCATACTGATGTTGACGTTAGAAGTACGGATGCTGACTCATCCCCCTACTGACTGGGCTAGGTTGACCAAACTTTGATCATGAATATCTTTTGATTCATAACTCTGTTTGATGAGTAATTTGCGTCATTGGAAAGCTTGTGACATGCTCTTCGCGATGATGTCATTTTCACCGAGTTTTGAGAACTCTGAATTTTTTCCCTTTCTCTGCCTGTTGAGGCCATTCTGAGCATCCTGGGTTTCTTTTGCGATTTCTTAGCTATCCTTAGTCTTCTCTGGATCCTTTTTGGATCACGCCTTCCCATTGAGAGATTTTTGGACCACCAAAAGATTTCATCAATCAACAGATAAGTGAGGGAAGAGTTCCCTCACTCTTTCCTTCTCGATCTACCATGCCTTGTTGGACTGTGTATCCTTTAGGCGTACTCGAATATAAGTAATGCCATTTCTGCGTGAAATCCTCAGTCTTTGATCTAGGATGACAACTTCCTTCATCTACTTTTTTTCTTCTTGGTTGACTTGTTGAATTGTTTGAATGAACTTGCGGGTTGCATTTCTCTCCTTGCCATTTCTCTCATACAACAAGTTTAAGGGGATCTTAGGTAGATACCCAAGACAAGTCTCAACTGGTGAATCTTGAGTGAAACAATACATGAATTGATTATACATAGGATGGACATACGTTAATTGATCATCCCATGGCTTATGATGTTGGTTGCAATATCCTTGAAGCAACTGGACCATTATATTGTTTACCACCTCTGTTTGTTTGTCGACCTGTGGATGGAAAGAAATGCTCTTCCCCATCATGGTGTCCATTAGCTGCCAAAAATTTGTTCAATATTATCCTAACAATTGAGACTCTCGACCAAAGATAATGAATGTGGACAACCCGAAATGGACCCTTACATACTGGGATAACAAAAGAGCAACATGCTTGTCACACAACCTATCCACTGCTACACATAAGTATACATGACTCATACTAGACATGGGTAATCCCTTTATAAAATCCAATGAAAACCTTTCCCAAGGATAAGAGGAAATAGGAAGTGTTGTGTACAACCTTGGCCTTTCAATAGTGGGCTTACACAAGTACAACACACATTCCTTTACAATAGTTCTTACAAATATTTTCCTTCGAGGCAAATGCCATCCCTGTAAATACATTACAATTCCCAAATGCCCAAGTACAAATGAAACATAAGCTTCTTTAGTTACATGCACTTCCTTGTAGGAAGGAAAGTGAGGTTTACTCAAATGGCAGAGTAAGTTGTCCTACAAACAAAACTTCTTCACCTGCAAACCCTGGAAGATCCCACATACATCTTTCAAGATTTCATCAATATCATACCATCCATCATTATTGATATGAGCTAAGGAAACATTCTTCAAAATAATAGATGTAATATTAGGAGATCTAAAAAACATGTTTTTCCTTGTGACATTGGTACTAGCACTGGTCTCAAACTTGCATGGCTGTTGAAGGTCAGGTAAGGCGAGTATTGGCACAATGTCGATCTTTAAAGTGTCGAAGGTATTTCGTTGGCTGCCTTCCCACTGAAAGACATGTCTCATCTCAAGCATTTCATTCTTATGTAAGGATCAAGAGAATTAAAAACATCAGACTTATCATGGCATTCCCCTTTTATAATCGCGAGTACAATATTGTTGTTAGTGTTTATAACTCTCTTTACTTGGCCTGAACTAACAAGTGTTGATTTGTCCTTTATGCTGTGAGCTTTAATGATGTATTGCACTCCATATTTTGTAAGATGGTATTTTTTTTCCTTTCAAAAGAAGATAGCCTTCCTATCATACAGATAGGAACTCCCTAATATAATACCACAGACATCCAAAGGAACCACATCTAAATCCACTTCATCTATCATTTTAGAAGCAATAGAGAACCTCAACCTACATTGCTTAGTGACATTTAAATTTGCTTTATCAGATACCCAACTGAGAGGGTAAGGTTTATGGTGAGGCCTTGTGGTTAATTCCAATTTCTTAACAAGTGTCTCTGATATTAAATTGACTTGGGAACCCAGATCAAATAATTTGTCTATCTTCGTATGTTTCAATACAACTCTTATGTGAAATAGTGAACTTCTCCTTTTATCATCATCATGTGATTCATTTAAAGAACTTGAACATGCATAAAAGGAATCTTTTCCTTGCATCCCAACTGTTGTGATCCTTTCTTTGTCACCTGAATCACAACCAATACCTTGTTGCATTGTAGCAACGATTTTTGGCTTTCCCTTTCCATCAAATTGTTTCGGTCTCTTCTCTGGATGCAGTTTCCAATAGTGTTCATCATCATGGCCTATTTTCTTGCAATGAGTTCAAGATGGCTTTCCTCCTTCTCCCATCACTGTGGCAGTCTTCTTGTCCTTCCTTTTAAACTTCTTAAAAGTATTATGTGGGAGATTGGAAGGTTTCTTTGTGGGATCTTATTGAACATGCTTTCCCATGTTCTCAAGGTGAGTGGATTGCACAAAAATTTCGTCAAGACTGGTGGGGTTAAACAAGAGCAAAGTATGATGAACATAATTGTGAAGTGCACCAATATACTTCATTAACATTTCATAGGAATCTAAAGGAATGTTTAGTGCAAGTGCTTTCTTCCTAAATTACTCTGTGAAACTTTGGACTGTTTGACCTTTACTTTGCCTGAAAGTTTTCCATTCCATCATTGCTTTATGTAAATAACCCAATGGATTAAATTGCTTCCTTATCGCTGATTTGAATTCTGACCATGAGGAAAGAAGATTACCACACTTATTTATGTCCTAAAGTTTTCTCTCCCACCATACGAGAGCGATGCCTTCCAACCGAAGAGAAGCTAGTTTCACTTTAACTTCCTCTTCATCAATATGTTGAACACGACAATATACTTCAACTTGTCGGATCCAATTATCTAGCTTTTTAGGATTAGCGTCTCCATTAAACATAGGTAAGTAAAGCAAATTTTACATCAAGCTTTAATAATGGTTTCTTAAAAGAGGCTTTATGGCTAGAATGATGAGAATGATGAGAATGCTTAGAGGAAAAAGAACTAGAACTTGATGGTGAATATGGAGGCTCGGGAGGGTCTCCTCCAGCCCCTTGGTTTACCAAAGCATCATCATCAACATGTTCTTCATTGTTTTTCCCTTTCTTCTTCATCCTCTTCTCATAGTCTCCATACATTCGTTCAACCATTTCTGACATGCGATAAAAGACCATATGAATTTTTTTCTCATGTTCATCATGCTTGTCCTCTTCTGCCATTTTCTTCCTTAGAGATGCACAATCAACTTCGGGATTGAAAGTCTTAAGAGTTCCTCCACCCTACTTATGCTTGGCCCTAGTAAGAAGTCACACTCAACAATTCAATTCAAAGATGACTGATCTGATACCAACATGATCCAGGATCTTTTCATCCAGTGACTTATAAAGAATTACATTAAATGAGCATAAATTAAAGTGCACCATTAAAGAAGGAAAAACTCAATAATGAAGAGACATAAGCATCAAATATGAACAAAAAAATTTGATAACAGAGTTCGTCCTTGGTGCACTACGTCTCCGGGTCCTGCTCTCAAATGGGTAGGCCTTTTTATTAACTCAGCAAAAGAATTTGGAAAAATACATAAGTATACCTCATTCTGAAGTCAAGCTGTAGAAGTTTTGCTAAGATCAGAAAACATACAACACTACTGAATTCGTGGCATCAAATTACCCAAAATTGACTGTCTCCATGCCTCGATTTGACTCTGGCACTCCCAGGCCCAAGAGGAATTTTGTCTCGATTTTCGTGCCCTATAACCTGCAATAAATGTTGAATAATATGTCTTGAAATGCATGTTGTTCGTACCCATGCGTGCCCTCCTACAACACTGGGTGGATGCATATTTTAAATAATAAAACCGGTGTTACAACCAACGTGAGGTCGTTGGCCTATTGGTTATAGAGAATCTATTAAGGCGTGTATAAGGGGGGAGGTCCTGAGGTCAAGCTCGCGGGCCTTCCCTTTTGGCTTGACCATTGCAATACATACATATATATATATATATATATATATATATATATATGTGTGTGTGTGTGTGTGTGTGTGTGTGTGTGTGTGTGTGTATGTGTGTGTGTGTGTGTGTGTGTGTGTGTGATGTTCGTTCCACTAACTTTATTGAAGCTTCTAGCTGGTGGTCAGTTGCCAGATTTGGTGGACCCACCAAATCTTATATTTTTTGAAATTTCGATCACAGGTTGTCGTTGGGCATTTTCCCACTACCACGTGGTAGCCCATGACTGGGCCACGTGGCACCCAACCATTGGTCCACGTCAACCACTATACAATCACCCTACCACATCAGCGTACAGTCTTCCACTCAGCCTACCATGTTAGTCGTCACACCACTGTATGGATTTCCATGTGGTTGTATGAACTAGCACGTGGTGCAATTCTACTTGTCCACAGAATGACCCAAAAATGTCGAATATGAGTGACATGTGGTAGCCTCTGGTGCTGCCACATCACCATGTTGACATCATCATGACATGTGTCACCTCCTGCACATGCCACGTATGTTGTACGAATGTTGAGGTCAGTAGTATGGATGATGACTCATCCCCCTGCTGAGTGGGCCAGGTTGACTAAACTTTGACCGCGAATATCTTTCAATCCATAGCTCTGTTTGATGAGTTGTTTGCGTCGCTAGAAAAATTGCGACACACTCTTCATGAAGATGTCATTTTCACTGAGTTTTGAGAACTTTTAATTTTTTCCCTTTCTCTGTCTGCTGAGGCCATTTTGAGCATCATGGGTTGCTTCTATGAGTTCTGAGCTATCCTTATTCTTCTTTGTATCCTTTTTGGATCAATCAGGCAACTAGACAATGATATGAAGTACATGATGTGGCCCCGTCAAGTAAAGAGCACTACTCTAATGTTTTTTTTATTAATGAAATACTTGTGATGATATAAAAAAAAATATCAATTTAACATTTCTTCATTATTGCAGTAGATCCTGGCACCTTACAACAACATATTCCACATCGTGAGTACATAACCCGAAAAACAATAAGACAAGTTGCAGAGGTGACTAGAAGAAAAAGATGTTGTAGAAGATGATCACTTGATTTATGAATTTGTGGAAAGAAAAAAGACAAAAAAAAAGTGATTGTAATAACATTATGACATATTGTTTTTGATAATATAAACTAATGTCATGAACTTTTTTTTTCCTACGAATGAAGAATGAATGTTATAAGTACTTAATGAATGAATGTTGAATGTTTCTTTATGAAAAAAAACACATATTTGCACATAAATTCATTTATTTTCAAGTACATGCATTAGGTATGGGGAATTTAGAGTGATGTGAGGGGGGGGAGGGGCCATATGAGATTACACCTTCACATGGTTGTCCCTGTTCAGTAGAGAATATTAAACTATTCTCGAAACAAAGATAATCTCAATAAGGTAATGCTCTTTATTCTTATGTATTATATATTCGCGTAAATTTTGAAATGCATGTCTATTTCTTAAATTCTTTATCATAAATTTCATGGTTCATTGATTTCTATAGGACTTCACACTAGGATTTGCAATTGATCACTAGCCTATCTGGAGAGGCTACATAAATTGGACAAAAAGGTACATAATTAATACTCATGAATCTGTCTTTTTATATGTTGTTTTATTTATTTACCTTTCATGTGCATTGTAGTGTTTTACTTCATTTATTATACGTAGTTTATTTCATTCATTCATGATTGTATGCATTTTTACCCTAACAAACCTAATTCTCACTTTACCCTACCAACCCCTACTTTACCTTGCTCTCACCTTCCAACCCTAACTTGACGTAACCTATCCTGATCATCTTACATACCCTATCTTTTCTTACCCTACCAACTCAACCTAACCTAGCCTACCCTTAGTCTAACTAAACCTAAATTAACTATGTAGTATATTGTACTCCATGGGAACCATTGATGGTGTGTGGAATTTCATCCCAATAGGGAAGCTTACATGGAACCAATATTGTTGGTATATTTTTTGTTTTGAAACCCATTTTTAACCTCAAAATTCCTCTAATGTAAGTTATTCAAAGAAATAACACTTTGCTTACAGATTAGGGAACCTTTTTTACTTTAAATCCTTTAATGATAAAAAGAATTTGGCACCTTGGAGTGGTGAACTATTCATAGAGTAGGGCCAAAAGAGTTGTTGGCCTTAATATTTTGTGCTACTTCATAAGGGGCTATGTCATTATCTGCTCAATAAAACTCGATAAGTTGGGTTCAAAGAAAACTAAAGATCTCATGTACATATATTTGAATCTCCACTTTATCTCCATAAGGTAAGAAGAGTATCATTTAGGGCCTTCGAAGGATATATATATATATATGTTTT
>ML786595.1:41820-62241 GCA_009831015.1 Picea engelmannii | reverse complement strand
TTTTTTCTAAAAACTCACTAATTTTTCCTCCACGAGAGGTGCGAAAAGAAATTTTTAGTCTAAGTAGGATCTCGGGGATAGGCATCTAAATAACTCCCCGTTATCTGGTTCTCACATCTTCAAACAGTAGAAGTTGACAAATAGGGAACTTTAAATCCTCCAAGTCAAGTGTTCCTAACACCATAAGGAAGGGAGCTACCCGTGAAGGGTTGAAGGCCGAGGTCCGGTTGTTTTATGTGTCCCCCCTTGAGGCACCCACCTCTTGTATGGGATCTAGCTTGTGACCCATTTCTGACGGTAAAAATCTAAATACCGCACTTTGACTGAGGTACCTAATGGCCAAATTTTAGGAAATCTACCCAGGTGGCAATTGTGGGCTACAATTGCATCTTGATCGGATTTTGTGTGTCTATTGGGAAATATCACCATCTCTTTCAGGATATGCACCCTCTACCCCTCATTATAACTGATAGTTTCAGCCTTCACTAGTTTCTCTTATGGTGGCTTTAGACCCCACTATTGAGTGTTATTGGAAGGTCTAGTGCTATTTGAGAGGAAGGATGTTACGTCTTTTTAGGACACGAGCATTTGTTTCTTTATTCTCCCATGCATACAAAATCCACCTACCCACATGTATGCTTCTTTTTAATTGATTTATGCATGACACTCTTGTGATTACATATGATTGTGAGATATATTGTGAAGGTCCAAAATTATACAAAAACTCTTGTTCATTTTATTACTCTCATCACCATTCGAACACATTCACTTTTCTAGTTAGACATCATAGGGGACCCACAGAATCCCCGTCATTCTAGACGCTTGCAGAACCTCCCTCCTCTTCTAAGAGGAGTTCCTAGTCTCGCCAACTCATCGGGCCAACCCTCTCACACCCTTGTGAGTGCTACTATATTGGGATCATCATTGCTTAATTCCACTCTACTTGGCTCCACTTCCCAAAGTCAACCATCCACTAGCTCTCCTTTACAAGGAAGCGGGGGGGAAACTTCTTCCCAAGGGGGAAGTACAACTCCACCTAACCCCCCTCACGGTTTAGGTACACAAGACACTCACACCATGGCTAGAGCTAATCCTCCACCGCCACTCCAAATTCCATATTTGGCCTCCCTAAACATACTGGATCTGAGCAAGCTCACAAACGATTCTATATTGCACGACCCTGCATGGCCTGCAATGCCTACCAAACTACCTTCAGACATTCCCAAGTTTGAAGTAAAGGCGAGAGAAGATCCCGCCAACCATGTCATGACCTTCCACTTCTGGTGCTGTTCAAACAACATCATGGACAACTCCATCTGATTAAGTTTATTTCAGCGCACACTCACAGGCCCATCAGCTAAATGGTATGTAGACGAAAAATCAGGGTCCCATGTGACTTTTGAATCATTGGCCAAATTTTTTTTTGACCTTCTTTCAACTACCAATTCGCCATGAAAATGGTCTAGAACTTCTCTTTGAGTTTAAACAAACCTCATCCACACATATCACCGACCACATTCATGAATGGCATCGGCGACGTGGTTTATGCAAAGTAGAAACCACCAAACAACAATGTCTCAATTGGTTTCTTAGATCACTCGTCCCTCTCCTTGCCAAAGATGTGACCTCTACCTTCCCCAAAAATGAAGAGGAAGCCATCAGCAAGACTCAACAGTACAATCTCATTTATTCACAGTCAGTATACTTATATACAATACTACCTGACGCCCCGAGACCCGTACCATTCTGCAAGGACAAACCTGGGATGTCTCACTCAACAGATGGATTGATTGGTACCACAACACACCAAAATCCATACATCCAACCACCACCTATGTACAGTACACCCCAACATCCACCGGTGTATGGAGGACCCCCTTATTACCCTCCTCCCCCTTATCAATAACCATAACCTATTGTTCCCCTCCCACCCATGAATGGACTCGAGTCAACACCCATGATGCACCCTGTAGTTCAACTAAGTTCTGGAACCCCCTCTACCTCAGTGTACACCCTGAGCACTAGTAAAAGCATTGTGCCTTCCTATGTACCCTACGGATCATTGCCACAAAATAATCTATATTTTCCATTTTTTGGTCCTCCACAAGGACAACCACAAGGACAACCACACATTGGGGTTAACTTTGTTCATCCCTCTCCCATTCAACAATTTCAAAATTTTGAACAAATGAATACGGAAAATATGGCCCATCAGTCGAATAATTCCATAAAGAAATGGAAAAACTGAAACAATAACAACCCAGGACTAGGGGGAAACAACCCCCAACAGAACCAACCTGCTGGGGGCAACCAGAATTGGAGGAACCAGAACCCCCAAGGGGGAAATAACAACAAACTCCAAGGGAGGAACAACAAAAACCTCCCGACGAACTTCCCTTGTGCCCTTTGCGGTGAGCATGGTCATTATACTCACCATTGCCCCCAAATTGACAACTTCAAACAAATGAAAGATTCCATGAATACGCCACGTCCTCTAGTGTCGCTTGCCCCTCAGTAGGCCCCACAATAGTATTTGCAACAACCACCCCCAACGGTGTTGCAAAACCCTATTCCACATCAAGGTGTGATGAATACTTAGCAAGAAGTACACCCTACCCCACCATAAATGGGACAGTATCAAAACCATGGGAATCTGGTGGATCGCACTATCCTCCTCACTAGAGAAGAAGAAATTCTCCTACAAATGCGCAGTCGTCAATACAACGCACCCCCTGAATCTACTACCATCACTTCAAAAGAAATTCCAGTTATAGCTAGGCAACCTTTGATGATCCCACGCCCTAGCACTAAACCACCCCTTTGTATTCCTTGCATCGCATTACGACGGAATGTCAACAACCCTCAGGCTAGGGTGACACACAATTACAGTCTGGTCGATGACTTGGCACAATCTCCTGCAACCATTTCAGTCTTGGAAATCCTCCAAACCTGTCCCACTCAACGAAAATCATTGCTTTCCTCCTTGGGGGTAGTCGACCCTGCTAAAACTAGACTCATCACTTTTGATATAGATTTTGGGGAACCCCGTCACCTCGGTTTGGTAGCTTTCCAGATACCAGTCAAAATTCGAAACATCATAGTTCATCGATGCATCATTGATGAAGGTGCATCCACATGCATCATGTCCAAAATCGTATGGAAGAAACTTGGCTCCCCCGAGCTAATACCATCCTCCATCACTTTGAGAGCTTATGATGGACGACCATCCTCTCCTAAAGGGATCTTTCCAAATGTCCCCGTTGAACTCGGGGGAAAAACCATTCTTATTGACATTGAGGTTATCGATGCCCTTCTCGATTACAACATCTTGTTTGGATGTAGTTACATGTACGCTATGAAGTTTGTGGCCTCTTCTATGTTTTGAACGATTTAGGTTCCCCCACAATGGGAAGATCATCAGCATCGACCAAGTCTCACATTACGAGCCCAGCCCTTCCTCCAACATCGATAACATCCTACCTCTTTTCCAAACTAATTACGTCGCCTACCCACTCATTGAGATGGGCCCCGAAATTTTCAAGGACCCATTCTTTCTAGGGACATACCATGGAGCACCATTGCTCATATATCCCTCAGCACAAGTGTGCGTCATATCTTCCAATGGAACATAAAATTGAGATACCATTCCTCCCACCAAGGCTTCTTCACTCCATGGTGTCCCACTAGTCACAGAAACCCTACTTAGGAACCCCCTGAGAACCCTTAAACACCACATGTTCTCGGTTTCACTCTCCCCCAGGGTCACATCCCAGTTTGGGAGACAGTCCCCCAAGCCATTATGCAAATCCCCTTCTTCTACCCCCCACTGGGCATACAATATTTCCAGGTAGACGCAACACTTACCCTTCCTAACATGGTGCTTGCTATTTTGGTTTGGTATCTACACCCACGTGAGATGGTTCCGCAACCATTCCTCCCTCCCCAAATCGAGGGAATCCCGATGTAGATTCCAATACTAACTCCAACCGCACCACCTTCACCCCCACCTTCCAACCCCACTGCCACGGTTGGGGGCAGGAAGAAGAAGAAAGAGCCCACTACTCCACTTCCTCCCTGAGTTCAACCTCCTTCCACACTATGCGAGAGAGAAGGATACCCCACCAATAGATGTCCCTCTCTCCCCGAACTACACAATTTAATCCAACTCCCTCGAGAAACCACATCGCTCGTCGCTTCATCCAACACACCTAGTACTACCACCACGTACCCTACTACAGGCAGTAAAGGGCTACGAACCAAATTCGCATGTGCCATCTGTTCAGAGTATGGCCATTACACCCACCATTTCCCTGGGCTACCTCAATTTCGAAAGACGCTAACGACAGTATGCCAAATCTTTTAGCTAGAACCCCCTCCATCCACATCATCAAGCACTCGAGTCACTGACATCCATTATGTCACAACCTCAGTCAATGAACAGATGATATGCCCTTTCTCTTTTATTGAATCACTTAATCATTTCACATACTAGTGTCCTACGATCATTGAATACAGGCATCGCCAAATGGCCCTTATTCAAAATCCTCCAAACCCCTCACTTCCTGCGATACAAGTGATTCCCCCTACTCCCTCTCCAATTATTGTTCATATTCTCTCTCCTAAGCTTGAGGCACTTCCCACTCCTCCATGGTTCATGGACAACCTATATGAGGATTTGCCCCCAAATCCCCCCAATTCTCTAGTTCATTTTCCCACAAAAATCTTACGACTGACCACAATTTTTAACCCATAGTATCTTGACATTTGGTTCATGTCGAGCGAATTGTCGCAACCTATTCACACCACCCCCTCTACGTCTTCGCCGCCTGAAGACAATCACATGGGGACAATCACCAATGTTACTTCCCCGAACCCCCTACATTCCCGCATTTTTCACTACAACGAAGATATCCTGGAAGAGATAACTACCCCCAATTTCCCATGGGATTCACTCCATCACAGAGCTCTCTTTCTCTCACATGAAGCCTTTGACCCTCCTAGAGAAGAATCCATATACACAATCGAAACTAAGGATTTCATCCCATTAGGGCATATAGACTGGTTCAACAACCCTATCACTACCCCCGATGCTTTTGAAGACGACAACATGGACAACATCTCCCCCATTGTCAAAATTGACATTTCCGTCAAACCAGGAATCATAAAAGAAATCACCATTGGTGTTGCATGCTCCTCATAAGAAATCACAGATTACAAAGCTCTCTTCCAGGAATACTGGGACACTTTTTCCTGGTCATACAAAAATATTCTCGACATTGATTCTTCTATTATTGAACATTGCATCGACACATGGCACGATATCACCCATGTATGTCAAAAGAAATTCCCACTGAACCCATCCAAAGCAACAACCATCAAAGCCGAAATTGACAAACTACACGTTGTTGGGTTCATATACCCCATCGCATACATGTCATGGGTTTCCATACCCATCCCTATCAACAAAAAACAGGGCACCATTCACGTCTACATTGACTTTCATGATCTCAATCATGCTTGTCCCAAATACAACTTTCCTACACCTCTCATCAACCAAATTATTGATGACTGCATCGGTCATGGGGCCTTGTCCTTCATGGAAGGATTCTTTGGCTACAATCAAATACAGATCCACCCATCAGATCAGTATAAAATTGCATTCACCACCCCATGGGGTACTTTTGCGTATCATGTCATGCCTTTTGGAATCAAGAACGTTGGTGTGACGTTCCAATGAGACATGACCTATGTTTTCCATGATCTCGCTTGCATCATCCTCACTTACTTGGATGACCTCACTACTCGATCCAAGAAACGAACACAACATATAGATGACTTACGAGTTGTCTTTCACCGGTGTTGTCAGTACAATATCTTCTTGAACCCCCTCAAGTGTGTATTCCATGTCACCTTTGGACGCCTCCTTGGGTTCATTGTCTCCCAACATGACATCACAATGGACCCCCTCATGGTCCAAGCCATCACCAAAATTCCACCACACCAGAATTTGCGCTAATTGCAAAGCCTACAAGGCAAAGGCAACTTTTTGCGACGCTTTGTCCCCGACTACACCACTCATGTTGTAATATCCCTCGACTGAACCCAAATGCAAGTGTAATCCAAGTATATTTAAGCTAGTGAGATGTTTAGACATCATTTTTGTAATACACCTTTCATGGCATGGTGCGCGCATATACTGTGCAGTAAAGTGATGTAGTGTGCACATTTCTAGATACCGTGCGCAGTAACTAAAGTGTTCGCAACCTTGAGGACAACGAATACCGTGCGCAGTAACTAAAGTGCACACAATATTAAGGTCAGTGAACCTTTATGTCTATGATATGCATTACAGACTAGTGAGCCAGTATTATAATCCATAATGCTTATGTTTTAGAATTAGGCTAGAGCACCTAGATGTTAAATTCCAACGCACCTATTTTGTATACGTCTCATGATTAATATAAAATACATTGTTGCACGCAGACCGACCATGATTAAAGAGAAGGGGGACTAGATTCCACTAGTTAGGGAAAGGGAGGGCCAAAAGTTAAGGAAAGGGCTAAGTGAAAGAGCTTAAGCCAAAAAGGAATATTAAATTAATATTTCTTAGAACATAAAATATGGATAATTATTTTATCCTAAGTCCTAAATAAGGGGACAAGTGTATTAGAGTAGCTTTCAACATGACAAGTGTCAAGTTGGAGACATGCATACTTATTGTCAAGACTTAGTGCCTTTTGGGGGAGCTTACCATTTTTCCATCCTGTCCTTCCAAGAAATGTAGTTCAATCTTCCCTCGAGTGCATACTCCAACCTCAAGCCATTGAAAGACATTTCGATCTTGAATCAACTGTAGCACAAAGAAAGTCCTTCTACAAATTTGAATTTTATCCAACCACAAACTCAACTACTGCAATCCTTCTTGCCTTGGGAGGTTCGAACCTGACCAGTTACTATCCTGAGGGAAGTTCGCACCTCACCAGTGTACAACCTATGAAAATTTTGAGGGAGTTTGTACTGTAATGCACAGTGGGGTGAGGGAGGTTCACACCTCTCCTTTGAGTAGCCTGCGAGAATCCTAAGGAAGTTCACACCTCTCCTTTGAGTAGGGTGTGAGAATTTCTCCTCTCAGAAAGGTGTGAAGTTTTCAGTACTAAGGTTCACACCCTTCTAGAGACGGGACCTGCGAAAATACTATTATTTTCACACCTCACTTTCGTGGCTCCGTGGCTCTGATACCATGTAGAAATTTCAATACAAGTTATATATTTCCTGCAATTATCCTGATCTAACAATTATATGCCATTGTTAAATACATAATTGCTTCTACTAATATTCTTGCGGAAATTAAACCACGATCACAAAGTGAAATATCAATAACACATAACACAAAAAAAATTCCGAGAAAGCGTAAAGATAAAAACCCCACTATCATATATTATGTATATCATGGATCATGAAACAATCTCATACAAAATTCTAATCCAAGAGCTCTCAGTACAATGCAATCGTCTCACACTCTCATACAAAAATTCAACAAATACATGTGCCAATTCTCTCTGTCCAGACAACCTGCCTCCTCTGCACAATCCCTGCAATTAGAATTCTCACAATGAATTCGAATTACCTAGTTTTCACATGCTCATGAGCATATCCACTACATGTGTGATTGCATGAGTGCACTTCACTCAAATCACAATTGATAGCCAAATTGTCCCTTTCACCTATTATCTCAACTGAGTCTCCACTGGATCTGACATGCATGTAGTTAACCGTGGTGAATCTTTAGTTGCATGTGAGTTCACTGATTTTGAATTAATTAATAATTAATTCACTAAACTCTCACTAGTGTAAGTTCAGTTACAACTAGTACAACTGGGCTTAACTCACTTAACTGAGTTAAACTACTTCACAACTCTCATAACTACACTTATAACTCTGTTACAACTTCAAGTCACCTCCATGTCTTACCAACCAACCTTTCAACTCAAATTTCCCATAGTTAACTGATTTGCCATTTCAATTAATTATTTCAAGTAATTATGAGATAATAGATTAATATTTATTGTCCAATTTATTTAAGGCAAAAGTAAATTAGACACATGTTTCTTGTTGACTTTTCAACACTCCCTCTCAACAAGAAAGGGATTATCCTTCACCCCAATCATGTCTCTATGATATTCGAATTTGGTCCTGGTGAGCACCTTCGTTAGAATGTCTGCATTCTGATCTTCCGTAGGAATGTGTTGAAGCAACATGATCTTCTGTTGCACACAATCTCTGAGATGATGATATTGGATATCTATATGCCTATATCTTTCATGAAACACATGATTAATTGAAAGTTTAATGCAACTCTGATTATCACAATGAATCATTGTAGGATCTAAAGGAGAACCAAACAAACCAACCAAGATCTTTCTCATCCAGATAGCCTCACATGCAACTTGACTCACTGCCATGTATTCCGCTTCTGCTGAACTAAGTGCCACGGGTCTTTGTTTCCTATTGTACCAAGAAACAGTTGTAGATCCGATACTAAAGATCCCCCTTAATGTGTTCTTTCTGTCCGTTGGGCTGCCCACCCAATCTTCATCCGTGAAGCCATGCAACTTCACCTCATCCATCTGTTTGTACCATAATCCATACTCAAATGTTCCCTTCAGATATCTCAGGACATGCTTACCTGCCTTCCAAAATATTTTGGTAGGCTTAACCATCGCTTGACTTAGTTGGTTAACCACATAGAAAATGTTTGGTCTCGTGTTCACTAAATACATTAGAGAACCTACTAACTGTTGATAGACAGTAGCATCCATTACCTCTCCAGAAGTAGATTCCTCTTTCCTCCAGTTTCCTAGAAGAGGAGTATCCATGGGTTTGAATCCCTCCATGTGAAACTTACCCATTATCTCCCTTGCATACTTTCCTTGAGACTCAAAAAATTCACCATCTCGCTGCCATATTTCCAATCCAAGGAAATAATTAAGGAGGCCCAAATCCTTCATCTCAAACTCCTTTGCAAGGTCATCCTTACATGAGTGTATCAGCTTCTCATCACCTGTCAATATTAAATCATCAACATAAAGAACGATGATTAAGAGCTTACCCTCCACCAAAATTTGGTATAGGTTTGCATCTGCTTCACTTTTGGTGAAGCCCAATCCAATGAAATAGATGTCTATCCAAGTGTCCCAAGCACGGGGTGCTTGCTTCAACCCATACAGTTCTCTCTTGAGTCTGCACACATGTGAGTCTCTGTCAAAGGTCTCAAAACCTTCTGGTTTCTCAATGTACACTTCTTCCTCAATGATCCCATTGAGAAACACAGTTTTTACATCCATCTGGTGAATGCGCCAACCCATCTGCACGGAGAGTGCAAGGATGGATCTTATGCAAGAGTACCTTGCGACAGGTGCAAAGGTCTCATCATAATCTATCCTCTCGATCTGTGAGAAGCCTCGGGCCACAAACCTGGCCTTGTATTTCTCTACACTCCCATTAGTAGCTTGCTTTACCTTGTAGATCCATCTCAAACCTACCACTGATTTGTCAACTGGTCTTGGGACAATTTCTCATGCACTGTTTTTGACAATGGAGTCATACTCCTCCACCATAGCATCAACCCAAGTGGGATTCTACACTTCTTCCTGAAAGGAAGATGGTTTAGTCACAATACATTTTCTCATGAGAGAGATGTATCCAGCAAATCGATCAAGAGACTATCTCTGCCTGCGTTGTGAAGTAGGGGGTCCTACATTCTGTGCAACATCTAGTCTCAATCTGTTAGCTTCCGTGGTGCGATTTCTTCCATTTCTGATGGATGGATCTGCATGAGTGGTTTCCTCCACTCCATGAACCTCCTCATGTGGTTGATCCACATCTTGAGACTCATATTTGGGAACCAACAATTCCTCTTCTGCATGCAATTCTAGCTCCCTCTCAAGTGACAACCGCATGGCTTTCCCTCATTGAATTTTATATTTCGTTGCATAACAGTCATCTTACTATTAGGAAAATACACACGATAATTATGGGGTGTTTCTATGTACCCCACAAATATCCCAACTTCAACAGTTGATTCCAACTTCTTCTTGGAATCCTTGGTCACATGCACAGAAACAGATGAGCCAAAATTTTTAAAATGAGAAACATCAGGTTTCTTACCAGTGAAAGCTTCTTCAAGTGTACTCATGCCAAGTATTCTATGAGGAAAATGGTTTTGCACATAAACCACAGTATTGCATGCTTCTGCCCACAAATGCATTGGTAGGCCCTGATCATGCAACATCGCTCATGCAACACCCACAATCGTTCTATTCTTTCTCTCTGTGACCCCATTTTTCTATGGGTTATGAGGCGTTATGAGTTCTCTTCGAATTCCTTCTCTAATGTAGAAGTATTTGAATTCATTAAAGATGTATTCTCCACCATTATCACTCCTTAGATCTTTCACTTGCTTCCTCGACTCTTTCTCCACCAATGCTTTAAACTCACAGAACTTTGAGAATGTTTGATCCTTCTTCTACATGAATAATATCCAACATTTATGAGAAAAGTCATCAACAAAAATAACATAATACCTATGTTTTGTTGTTGAAGCAACCGAGAATGGTCCACACACGTTTGTGTGAATTCTTTCCAGGATCACCGAAGCACGGTTCTCCTTTTCATGAAAGGTGGTCTTTACATACTTCCCCAGGGTGCACCCCTTGCACTGATCTAACTGAGCAAGTGTTCCCATTGGAAGTCCAATATATATTTGTTGCATGATCTTCAAGGCTCCATGATGAAGATGGCCCAATTGCCCGTGCCATAATTCGCCCTCATCCCAGATCACCACTTTTTTTGCCTTGCCCACCATGGCACCGCAACCATCTACCTCCAGCATGTAGAGATTCTTAACTCGAATCCCTATATTCTTGACTTGCCCCATTGTTTTATGTCGCAGGTAGGATTTTCCACCACTGAAAGTAACGTCATAGCCTTTGTCCTCCAACATTATGACTTAGACCAGGTTTTTCTTCAGACCTCGAACATGCATAACATTTTTCAATTGAAATGGTTTACCTGACTCCCTCTGAAAGGTAATGGTACTAATACCAGTCGCATTGTATCATCCATCGTCGCCCATATCTATATGCATTCTGGGATCTTTCTCCTGCAAGTCACTGAAAGAATCTTTATCTCTTGTCATGTGGTAGGAAGCGCCACTATCCAAATACCACACCGATCCTGATGTACTTGAAGCCATGAATGCAATCAAAGAGAAGTCAAGTTCAAATTGCGAGACAAGAGCCTCACCAATTGCATCTCCAACAATCATCTTGTTCTTCCTCTTCTGTGGACAGTTAGTAGCGAGATGCCCATGTTCATGATAGTGAAAACACTTCACTTTGGACAAATCCATCTTCTTGACTTTAGACTTGGATTTTGAATGGAATTTCTTCCCTTTTCCTTTCCTTACCTTGGCAGTCAAAGAAAAATCCTCTTTATCATCATGCTTTGATGAAGATCCATCTCTGGTTTTTCGCATGAACTCCTCCTACACTAGATCCAACCATAGTTGTTCCCAATCTGGCAATTTTTCCCTTCCATTGATAAAGTCTTGATAACTGTGCCAACTCTTGGGAAGTCCTAGGAGAGCCAAGCTCACCAAATCATCAGCAATGATTGTTATTCCCACACTTCCAATCTCATCCCGACATTGGAAAAACTTCGTGAGATATTTTGGAATGGAGTCGCCCTTCTCCATCTTGATCTTCCTGAGTTTATCTTTGAGAGCCAATTTCCTATGGTCATTGCTATTTTGGAACCGATCCATCAAAACCTTCCACATTTCATGTGGTGTGGCTTTCCCATGGAGAATTGAGACAATGTGGTCTCGTACTCCCTCCAACAGAATCCTCCTCTCCTTTGCCACTTACTTTTTCTATGCATCAAGATTTGCAGTATCTGTCACATCCGGCTTAGGAACATATTTTTCAATGTATTCCTTCAAGCCATTGTCTTCAAGTACTGCTTCCATCCTGTCCTTTGAAGAAATGTAGTTCGAGATTCCCTCAAGTGCATACTCCAACCTCAAGCCATTGAAAGACATTTCGATCTTGAATCAACTATAGCACCAAGAAAGTCCTTCTACAAATTCAAATTTTATCCAAACACAAACTCAACTGCTGCAATCCTTATTGCCTTGGGAGGTTTGCACCTGATCAGTTACTAGCCTAGGGGAAGTTTGCACCTTACCAGTGTACAACCTATAAAATTTTTGAGGGAGTTCGCACTGTAATGCACAGTGGGGTGAGGGAGGTTCGCACCTCTCCTTTGAGCAGCCTGCGAGAATCCTAAGAAAGTTCACACCTCTCCTTTGAGTAGGGTGAGAGAATTTCTCCTCTTAGAAAGGTGCAAAGTTTTCATTACTAAGGTTCACACCCTGCCAGAGATGGGACCTACGAAAATACTATTATTTTTGCACCTCACTTCTGTGGCTCCGTGGCTCTGATACCATGTAGAAATTTTAATACAAATTATGTATTTCCTGTGATTATCCTAATCTAACAATTATATGCCATTGTAAAATACATAATCTCTTCTATTAATATTCTTGCAGAAATTAAAGCACGATCACAAAGTGAAATATCAAGAACACATAACACAAAAAAATTTCCGGGAAAGCGTAAAGCTAAAAACCCCACTATCATATATTATGTATATCATGGATCATGAAAGAATATCATACAAAACTCTAATCCAAGAGCTCTCATAAAAATACAATCGTCTCAAACTGTCATACAAAAATCCAGCAAATACATGTGCCAATTCTCTGTGTCCAGACAACCTGCCTCCTCTGCACAATCCCTGCAATTATAATTCTCACAATGAATTCAAATTACCTAGTTTGCACATGCTCATGAGCGTATCCACTACATGTGTGATTGCATGAGTGCACTTCACTCAAATCACAATTGATAGCCAAACTGTCCCTTTCACCTGTTATCTCAACTAAGTCTCCACTGGATCTGGCATGCATGTAGTTAACCGTGGTGAATCTTCAGTTTCATGTGAGTTCACTGATTTTGAATTAATTAATAATTAATTCACTGAACTCTCACTAGTGTAAGTTCAGTTACACCTAGTACAACTGGGCTTAACTCACTTAACTGAGTTAAACTACTTCACAACTCTCATAACTACACTTTTAACTCTGTTACAACTTCAAGTCACCTCCATGTCTTACCAACCAACCTTTGAAATCAAATTTCCCATAGTTAACTGATTTTCCATTTCAGTTAATTACTTCAAGTAATTATGAGATAATAGATTAATATTTATTGTCCAATTTATTTAAGGGAAAAGTAAATTAGATACATGTTTCTTGTTGACTTTTCAACATGCAGTACTTGCTTAGTCAGCAGAAAATTAACAGTAAATTTTCCCAATGGATCACCATCCTTCAGGAGTATGACCTAGAGTTTTCAACTCCCAAAAGAAAGAAAGCTCTCATCCTCGTCAAACTCATCACGACATTTCCCTCAGATGTTGCTAGTTCGCCTATCAATACGGACTTCCCCAACAAACACCTCTTCTACATCCCCTCAGATGACCCTGGTATGGCGACCTTCTCATCTATCTCCAAACATAGAAGTTTGGATCTCACCTATTTAGAGACGATTGTTGGCACATTTTCCATCATGCCCCTCGATATCTCCTTATCGGTGACATCTTATATTGATGAGCGGTTGACACCATACTCTGTCGATGTTTGACCATCGACGAAGCCGACAGAGTCTTGAATGATTGTTGTAGAGGTTCCTGCGGTGGCCACCTCTCAGGGATTTCCACTGCCCAGAAGATCATTCAAGCAGGCTACTTCTGGCCCACATTGTTTCACGATTGCATTCACGCCATGAAATGATGCGACAAATGCCATCTTTATGCAAACAAAGCACGAGTGCCACCCTCTCTTCTACACCCAGTCAGCATTGTCGACCCCTTTTGCAAATGGGGCATTGACTTCATGACTTTCAAACCTCCATATAGAAATGGACACAGTTACATCATCGTGGCAGTCAATTACTTCACCAAATGGGTCGAAGCCGTGCCTACTTTCAACAACACCACGACGCATTTTTTCTTTAATCACATCATCTCCTACTTCAAAGTACCACTTCAGCTAGTCTCCAATCATGGAAAATAATTTGAGAATGAGCTCTTTGTCAAACATTCCTCAAAGTTAGGCTTATCTCATGAGTTCTCCTCACCCTACTACCCTCATTCCAATAGACAGGTAAAGGTGGTCAACAAGGTCCTCAAAACCATGTTGCAGCGTACTGTCAACAAACATAAGACCAATTGGCATCATATGTTGTTTTCATCACTATGGGACTATCGCATGACAATTAAAACTTCCACTGGTTTTACACCATTCCATCTCGTCCATGGGGTTGAAGCCACTCTCCCCATTGAGTGCAAAATTCACACATTGTGCACCGCTATCAAGCTATTACCTGGCACTGCTCCAATGGAGTAGCGCTTGTTGAACTTAGAGTCACTGGATGAAGACCATCGGTCTTCATTACAGAACAATGAGGCAGCCAAAAAAAGGTCGAAGGCCACCTTTGACCGCCATGTTAACCTTCTCTCATTTAATGAAGGAGACCTCGTCCTTTCCTATGATATCGCTCACAATACCCTCAGGCATGGAAAATTCAAGTCATTATGGCATTGAACCTACATCATCCAACACTGCCTCACTAAATGCGCATACATCCGAGCCTCTCCTGAAGGCTACCCTCTCAAAGAACCCATCAACGAGTTGTACTTAAAGAAATTTTATGCCTAAGCATAGTCAATCTACACTAGGCTTTTTCTTTTTTGTATACGTTTTATAGATTTTTTAATCTTCTTTTTCTCCATGCCTTATGTCTGATCTACCATTTGTGTTATTGACAGATGCATCCTCCATCGGCCTACCACATCAATTATGTTGATGGAGCTAGCTGCTTGACACAAAAACTCACTTTGACCGCTTGGGCCCTCTATACCCCCTCACATGAACTACTCCACTCCAGTGGCATCTATTTGGGCTCAACAACCAATAACCAAGCCAAATACACAATCATCCTTGGCCTCCTCACCGATGCCAATCATCACCATATTTTCCACCTTAGCATCTTATTAGATTCCCATCTTGTCATCCTGCAACTCAACAATGTGTACCGTGTCCACGATCCGTGCCTCTTCCACAAATACCTGAAATTTATACTTTTATCTCGACATTTTGATTCAATCACATTTACACATATTCCACAACAATTCAATCAAATAGTAGATAATATGGATAACCTAGTGTTAGATTGGCATTCATCACATCAAGACATCATTCCACATACATAAAACATCAAAAGTCTGTCACAACATATATATTAGACATCATAAAAAAGCATCACAAAACATCATCACATGTGAACATCACAGAGATCACAAACACACACACACACACACACACACACACACACACACACATATATATATATATATATATAATGATCAATGTATCATCAAATGTTTACAAAAGTGGTACAAAATATACATCACCCGTAGGCAAGTGAACCCCCTCATCCCTATAGGTACAAAATAGGTGTCACACTACTCGACATAAACATGGGCTTGCAAGCCTATATAAATAAAAAAAATTAACATCCAGAAAACTCATGGTTCCTCTAGAGCACCACCACCAGGTCCTCTATTTGGAGAAGGTGCCCCACCAGCTAGGGGTCCTCCAGGTCCTAGGGGAAACTGCCCAGTCATAGCTGCCCCCGCTACAACTGCTCTGCGGATCAAGGTCTGCAACTCTGCTGGAAGGCCTACGCATTGCTCTAGGACTCCCTCGTCGTGGATCTGAGTCCACATACCCTCATGCACTCCTTGTAGCATCGCCTCCAATCGATGACATAATTCCTCTAACACTATGTCGGCCTCTGTCGGAGGAGCATGTGATGGCCCTGCACCGGGGTCATCAAATATGCATCTCCTCCCAGCTCTCTCATCATCGGTTGGCCTTGCACCAACCTCATCCATCCAATGTCTCTCTCCCACTCGTGGCTCTCCCTGCGGTGGTCTCATGGGCCCCTGATGAGCTGGCACTCTGACCAACTCCACCTCTCACCCACGCGGACCCACATATGCACACACAACAAACAAGCAATAACATTAGCATTTATCCATACATCAAACATATGCTATACTATCAAAATCACAAAACATCAAATACATCAATGTACCTTTGTGGTCCCAAACCTCTCTAGGAGGTAAGACCATGTATGGGTCATGATGGTAGTCCATTCCACAATAGGGGTACCGTAGGATGATCTGTGACATCTGATGCCACACACATTCCATCTCGACCGTAAAATAATGGCCACCCTCCCCACCCCCATGTCATACAAAAATTGATGCCCATTGCATCCATCGTGGCTCCCGTGCATCAATCGCCTCCAAAAAAACTCTCAGGTGCAACATGGGCACCCTCTCCAAGAACCACACCACCAGGATCGACCCAAAGGCAAACTCCCCTGAGTCACCAACTCGACACTGGTTGAGTTGCCCCATCATCTTGGTGTGCAGCATCAAGCCCCAGTAAAAATTCTCTCCACCCAGTGCCCTCTACATGATCCTCAACTGACCACCACTAATCCACTGAGTAGCTAAGGATCCATAGATCCTCACGATCATCACGATGATGAAACGATGCACCAACACATCCATCGCCCCAATCCACACAACCGAGCCTGACATAAAATTCTCCCCCGAACAATACGTCTGGGCCAAATCCACCAAGTGTGCCTCCACTATGCCACTCGTGCACATGATTTTCTTCACCTACTGTGTCTGTCACCATCCATACTCGACCCCGAAGGAGAATTTTTCTCACAACATGCCCAGGTATGCATGCTCATGTTCAAAATTATCGAATAACTATTATATGTTGTTACACATTATTTTAGTCATCCCTATGCCTGCTAATGATGTAAACCTATCTCTTACCTTCAGAGGGGTCAGTAGCCTGAATTCCTAAAGAAAGAAGGGAGAAGAACTTTTCCACAGGCTGCTATATATGCAGGGTGCAGAAATTTCTGATTTCCACACCTCTCTCTATAGCTAGGGTGCAGAGTTTCCGCAAGCTGCACTATATCTAGGGTGCAAAGTTTTTGCAGGCTGCACTATAGCTAGGGTGCGGCAGCCTTCGTTCGTGGGAAAAACAAGCATCTTCTCGATGCATCTAGAAGGAGAATATTCTATGGTGAGGTGGACTTCGAATGGTTTGGATCTTACTCACTTTCATGATTTAGTGGGATCATCCTAACCTCCTCACCTTATCCTATTCAGCTTATAAAAGGAGAGGAGCTCTCATGGAGAAAGTTAGTTGAATTTGGCTTGAGATTGTTAGCTTGGGAAATTTATGTTGGCTTTGATATTTTCTTTGTCAAGATATATTGTGAGTAGCTATCAGGTCCGTGGTCTCAGAATCCTTGGAGAAAGAAGTGTGTGGGAAACAAGGAACTGTTGGAAGGAACCTAACAACATCAAGGCATCTGGTTGTATCTTTCTTCCACATTATGTAATACAATCGCATGTTTCTTTCCCATAAAATCATTCTCATTTTATTACATGACTCCTTGATCACATGTTTAAGTTTTCATTGAATATATTATTGTTGCTTTCACTTTGGTTGGTTTGTGTTTCATCGCAGGATCAATAGCACAAAAGAACCGGAGCGAAGAAGGGACAACAAAGATATAGGGAAGCGATATATTAAGGTATGTCATCCATTCCTTCTTTGGTAGTAAATTCAATGATTGTAACTTAGGAAAAGCATCATGTCCTGTCTTGTTTTGTTCTAGATCTAGGTGGATCTAGGGAGATTAGTTTATGTCTACATTTACCAATCTATCCTACAACAAAATTGGTGACTCCACTGGGGAACGAATTGTTTTACTAGTTTTTCTTTCTTTCTTGATTTGATTTCTTGGTTTCTATTTTCTAAGTCACTGGGAGATCCATCTTGACTCTCTGACTGTTAAACTTCACCGACAAACCTTCTTTATTTTTTTATTTTTTCCATTTTTGTTTGATTTCCGCACCCTTCTTTGAGGGACAGTATGGCGACTTGGGATTTTCGCACCCTACCTATTTATACCAGTGCGGAAACTTCACACCCTACCCATATATGGCCTGCGGTGATCAAGGATTCACGCACTGTGTTAGGCTTCCAGCCTGCGGCGATTGTGAACAAATTTGTTTTTTGGTGGTTTTTCCTGCCTAGATCTGTGACGTGGTTCTAGGGTGATTTGTTGCGTTTGATTACAGTCTACTTGACAAAATTTGAATTTGCTTTCAGCCATCTTTGCCTTATTTTTTCTTTGTTGGCTTTTGAAAGATTTAGTCTCTTGCTTTGAGTATCTTTCAGTTACAAAGCACTATCTTTTCTTTTGAAAGAAATTATTTTTGTTTTATTGAATAGTTAATGTTAAAACATAAATTTTTTTGGGCTGCTTTGTGATCCGTAGGATCTTTTAATGACTATGGTTGAGTTTTAATTTTTCATGCGTTAATTAACCATTTGAGAAACTTAGTGAAAGAATGAGGAAAGAAGAGGAATTATAACAGACATATACACATTTGCAGATCTGAAATGAAAGAATAAACAACAAACCATAACACGCAGATTGATAACGGAGTTCAGCACAACTTTGCCTACGTCTCCGGGCCTTTGTCTCTGTGGGGGAGGCTTCTTTATTTCTGTTCAAATGCTAAAAATTACATCACTGCAATGCCAAATGGCTACAAGACTGATCTGGTCATGTTCTCCCAGATCTCTAGAACCTTGTAAAGAAAACGACACGCAAAACGGACGTCTGGAGCTCCCAGAAATGATCCGACAGCGTCTCCTTCTCAAAAGCTTCTCTGCATCAACATGGCTTTGGCTTGGCTTTTCTTCAACATAACTCTGCTCTGACTGCTCTCTAATGGCCTCAAACATGCCTGGTTTATATAGCCTTGAAGTTGGATGCTCACCTCTAACTTCCTCCAAGAATTTGGCCTCCACAAATGCCCAATATCCCCCAAAAATGGAGAGAATCTATTAAAAATAGGCACATTTACAACAAAAAAACCAAACTTTAGGCATAAAACCCGCTTAATAAATAAATTATATGGGCATAAGCCCCCAACATCGCGCGCCCCCCCTTTAACTCGGTCATATGGGCCATGATGTGGCCAAGCGCCAGCCTAAAAGGCTGAGCGCTGGCCCATAACCCGAACTCTATGGCCACGTGCTGGCTTAACATAGGACCGCGCCCCTAACTGTTGGCTAAAACCTCAGTCGTATGCGCCTTTGCTGGAGGTAGTCACTGTTGATCGTATGGCGGAGGGTGCGCCCGGAATCATGGGCTAACAAATTGATCCGTGCACTCTATGCGCTCGCGCCCTTTGGTGGTTGGTTGTATAGACCATGATTGAACCATGGGCTGGGGCTAAGCCCCAGCCCCTTTCCGCCCTCCATACAATATTGTTCACATTTTAAAATATAATAATGTGAGTGCATATAACATGTAATACACATGGTGTATTGGCATTTGGTCATTTGCTAAGGATTTGGACTGGTTCAAGAGGTCATGGGATTGACCCCCATAGACTTCAAATAAACTTTTGAAACCTGCCACTTAGACTGATGACTGGGTGCCATGTGGCTGCCCATGACTGGGCCACGTGGCATCTCCCCATTCGACGGATGAATGCCACTTGTCAACCATTGACTAGTCCAGTTGCTTGCCACATGTTTTCCCTGTCAGCGAACCTGCCCAATCACCATCAGCCAGAGAGTGCCATGTCATCTCCTACACAGTCATCATGTTGATGTCATCAGCATTGACTTTTTGACCAGTTGACCTTTTGACTTTTTACCTGTTTGGGCTTCCGATCAGAATGCGATAACTTTCGCATACGGAGCCCGTTTGACAAAGTAAATATACCGCCGAAATCAAGAAGACGAGGCGGACGCAATGGCGTTGGTTTCGTCGGATTCTGAGCACTTTCATTTTTGAGCATTTTTCAAGCCCTGTCAGCCTTCTGGATCCGATTTCGGATCACACCTCCCCCAAAAAAGACCTTTTGGTCCCCAAAAGGTTACTGACCAGTCAACAAGCTCGGGATAGGCCACCCGGCTTGTCCTTTGTATTTGAACTCTGTCCTGTGCACCTGTCTCATCAAGATCAACCATAACACAATCATGACAACTAACAGTATATTGTTAGCCATTTGAAACCTGTTACATCTTACTGAAGCCACTATCATCCATGTAGAAAACATTGCTAATGACGGCATCAAAAAGACGACTGCAAATGTACTGATATACTTGAA
>ML786595.1:16751-38588 GCA_009831015.1 Picea engelmannii | reverse complement strand
CTAAGGATTTGGACTGGTCCAAGAGGTCATGGGATCGACCCCCATAGACTTCAAATAAACTTTTGAAACCTGCCACTTGGACTGATGACTGGGTGCCACGTGGCTGCCCATGACTAGGCCACGTGGCATCTCCCCATTCGACGGATGAATGCCACTTGTCAACCATTGACTAGTCCAGTTGCCTGCCACATGTTTTCCCTGTCAACGAATTTTCCCAATCACCATTAGCCAGAGAGTGCCACATCATCTCCTGCACAGTCAGCATGCTGATGTCATCAGCATTGACTTTTTGACCAGTTGACCTTTTGACTTTTTACCTGTTTGGGCTTCCGATCAGAATGCGATAAATTTCGCATACGAAGCATGTTTGACAAAGTAAATATATCGCCAGAATCAGGAAGAGGAGACAGACGCAATGGCATTGGTTTCGTCGGATTCTGAGCACTTTCATTTTTGAGCATTTTTCAAGCCCTGTCAGGCTTCTGGATCCAATTTCGGATCACTTTGTTTCATGTAGATTTGTTATTGCTTTTAGCTATCTTTGAAACAAAAAAATTTAATTTCTTGCTTTATATTAGATTAGGGGCATCCTTGCATTTGAAGTAGCGAAATTGCATGATTCTTGGCATTTTTTGGTCTTAAATTCTGAAATTTTTTTGGGGGGCCATGAATCGTGTATTGGTGTACAGTCTCTTTCTATCATTTCTTGAAGATATTGATATTGATGAGTTTTAAAATTTTGGGACATGGGGCATATGGGAATGATAAATGTTTTCTCCTTCTCGTAGCATAGCTTTCATCAAAATGAAAAGATTGCATCTTCATCTCTTTGCATAACTTTTGAGTCGGTCAAAACACCATATTGTCCATGCCATTTTCCTTTTGAGTAACAACAACCTTAAAAATAAAGCGCTTATAAAAAATTAATTAGACATTTTTATATTTTTTGGTAGCAAACCTACAATAGATTAGTTGTAGGGCTTTGGAATAGGTGTGAAAGATAACTTTCCAAAGATGAAAACAAACATAGGGAGAGGTGAAATCCACTTATTACATTTTGTCCTGGGAAGCCCTTCTCACAAAAGGGTCAATCACGAGGTCGCATTGAGACCGAAAAAGTTACTCACCCTTATTTGTTGGTCTTAGTGTAGAGATTGCACATATTGTGGGGGTTGCTTGAAGGTATACCCACAATGATGAGTGGAAGCCTTTCAAGTTGATTTCGGGCTAGATACCATGCCTTTGTGCGTGGATCGCACTGTCGATTGTTTCCCCAGGCATCATTGTTGTAGTTGGTAACCTTAGTGGCCTTTCTCTTTAGGGTCTTTACACAAGATGACTTTGGAGGGGCAAGTCTTCACGGTACCTGGAATCGACATTGGCCAACCTCACTCGGGCTCCTTAGGGGTATACCCACGATTATGTGTGGGAGCTTGCACCAGGGTGTAAGTCCGTTAAGTAGGTCATCAACGCAACTTTTCCACCCGCTCTATCTTAGCCCCTTCTCACTTTGTTCTCGCAACGTTGGATTTCATCACCAACTAGTGTGCTCATTGTGAGAAGGTTTTGTTTGCTTGCTTTCTTACTAAAGTTTTAGCGTGTGATGTTTGTTCTCCCTGACAAACTCTAGGTTGGATTTTTATTTAATGGCATCCATTCCCGGAATGACCAATGAAGGAATCCCTATTCCAGGGGAAACTTTTGTTTTTCCTTCTTACAGGAACATTGGTCCTCCTCACATAGCTACTTTGAGCCTTCCAGGTCTCACGATTGGATTACCAGTATGGTTTTTTTCCACTCAGGTAATCCCGAATCCAGTTAGTTCTTCATTTGTAAGAACTTCCCCCTAAGAACATCAACCTCATGTTGATCCTTCACCGTCTTCACCAGTAATATCTTCTTCACCTTCTCCACTTGCAAGGTATTCTTCCATTTCATCTTCTTCATCGACTGAAAGCTCTAAAGCTAGTAAATCGGTGGATAATAAGAAGAAGAAAAATAAAAAGGATCCAAAACTCCATCCACTGCCAGACACATTGGAAAGAAACCAGTTAATGTTGATTGTGTTGGGAGTGTTGATGATGTCAAGATCACCTAAACAACTCGTAAGCCCAAGTACCCTTGCAGGATTTGTAAGGGTATCCATCTTCTTAAGGATTGTCCTGGTCTATCCAAGGTTATAGAAGCATGGTCTACACACCCTCACCAACCCATCTCGTCAGCTTCTGAACAACATGTTGATGACCCCCCGTCAACTAGTCAAGATACCATTGGGAAGAAGAAAAGTAGAGTCAAGTTCCCGTGTATATTATGCTAAGGGAGTCATCTAACTCACCTTTACCCTCATATGGAAAAAGCCTCAAAATTAATATAATACATGATTGTTTCACAGCGCCAACTTCCAGTTGCTTATTGCAAGCTTACTCTCGACCCACCTGTAGTTTATGGAATGATTGATCCGGACCCTTCGCCGGTCAGTCTGGTTGATCATATAGTCAATCTGGTCACGTCCTTAGTTGAACCAGTTCACAAAGTGGTCAATCTGATCCCATCCTCGATTGATCCCACTCTCTCGTTAGAGAGTGCAACCCAAGTGGTTGATTCGTTTCCACCCGTTGACCCCATTCTCCCCTTAGAGAATGAAACCCAAGTGGTCAATCCTACTCTCTTGCTCAAGAGTAAACCCGATACTTCCCCCATTTTTCTCATTGATACAGACTCTACCGTGTCAAGGGGTATTCCTCCTTCTCCCATGAAACCCCCTCCAAGTAATGAGGCTATTCTTTTTAATTGGGGTGTGCTAACTAGACCTCATATTCCCTCTCACATTCCTTTCCAGATTACAGTACAGTTTTGTGGTCAGGACGCTTCTCAGACGTTGATAGATGAAGGTGCGTCCATTATTATTTTGTCCTCTATTGCTTGGCAGGATTTGGGTTGTCCTCAGCTTGTGCCGATTACACAGAATCTGTTAGCTTTTAACAGAAGAACCAGTCAACCTTTGGGGACCCTTCCTCATTTTCCTATAACTTTGGGTGGGAAAACTGTCTTTATTAACGTTATGGTAGTCCAAGACCCTTTGGATTTCTCTTTACTCCTTGAGAGGGATTATGTCTATGCCATGAAAGCTATTGTGTCCACTCTTTTTTGTGTGATATCTTTCCCTCACGATGGAAGAATTGTGACCTTCGATCAACTTTCATTCATCGGTCCCGACTGGATTACCTCCCTAAATGGTTCCTATATGCAGACGGTATCACCCCCGCCACAAGTCAATTATGTGGCGTTGTCTCCCATGCCTTCAGTTGCCGATGCAGATGAGCCTCTGATTGTAAGCTCACTCCCTTATGACTTGGATACGGTAGTTGACATGGTAATATCTTTGGTAGGGATATTGGAGCCTGACCTCCTTACCCCTATCGCGGCTCTCAACATGTGTTCCTTCCAGAGTGTGTTTCTTCCGTCAAATGAAGATCTCTTGAAGGCCATGACCGAGTTTTGTCCCTTGACATGGTGTCCTTCTAAAGCATTGTCCTCTTGGAAGTCGTGATCAAGAAGAGAGATTTGAGCATGGTTTTCTAATTTCAAGCTCATTAAAAATTGAAACCAACCTCGAGCATGATTTTCTGATTTCAAGCTCATTAAAAAATGAAACCAGCTTTGAGCATGGTTTTCTGATTTCAAGCTCATTAAAAAATGAAACCAGCTTTGAACATGGTTTTCTGATTTCAAGCTCGTTAAAAAATGAAACCAGTTACAAGGATAGTTTTACGTCTCTCTGGCAGCCTCGTTAAAAAATGAAACAGAGGTTATGAGCATGATTTTTTTATTTCAATCTCGTTAAAAAATGAAATCAGCTTTGAGCATGGTTTTCTGATTTCAAGCTCATTAAAAAATGAAACCAATTATGAGGATAGTTTTTGGCGTCTCTGTAGCAACCTCTTTAAAAAATGAAATAAATCTTATGAGCATAGTCCATGTTTATGTGTCAAGCTCATTAAAAAATGAAATAGAGGTCTAGGGATTGAACCTGAATTCTCGAGCATAGTTCTTATCTTGTGTCAAGCTCGTTAAAAAATGAAACAACTTCCCCCTCTCTGTTTGAGTCAAGTACTTCATTACGTATAGTATTTGAAGCTTCATTTCATCCACCTATGTTGTTAGACGAAATGAAGCTTGGGGGGCAATGTTTTCAGCCTCTGGACTTCATGCCGAAGTTAAACCACTAGCTTCTTAAGCTGGGGGCTGAGTACCAACCATCCTTGGGTTATGCGTTGGGAAGTTGTAAGCATAGTTTTATGTGGTTCAAGCTTGTGTAAAAATGAAACCACCTACCTCAAGCATAGTTTCCTCTGTTCAAGCTTGTGTAAAAATGAAACCAGGTCCAAGCATAGTTTTATTTAGTTTTTAAGCTTGTGTAAAAATAAAATCTATCCCAAGTATAGTTTTGTTTTGTTTTAAAGCTTGAGTAAAAATGAAAACAATCCTGAGCTTAGTCTTTGTTCTTTCTCATGCTCGTAAATACATGAGAATAAGTTACTGAGATTAGTCTTTGTTCTTTCTCATGCTCGTAAATATGTGAGAATGTAACCAAGTATACTTTTATTACTTTTGCAGACTCGTAAAGGTTACATGAAAAATGAACCACCTGGATTCACCTTTAAGCTCTTTTTAGACTCTCTAAACATGCAAAGATTGTCGAGTGACCTTGTTCTTTTCATGCTCGTTAAAGTATTTGAAGAAACATCTGTTGAGTGATAGTTTGTCTCTTTTTCGGTCTCATTAGACTACTTTAAGAAAAAGGAACTGAGAGAGTTCTCTTTAAGTGTTTTTCAAACTCTCTAAACATGAAAAACCCGAGTTTTCTTTCTTTGGACTCGTTAAACAAACATCGAAAGGCCCATATGGGACCAAACCACTCCTTCCTAGGGTTCGTTAAACATACTCCTAGGGACTCATCTGAAGGATGAACTTACATTATAATCATATGTTATCCTCCTCAAGCTTACATAAAAATAAAAAGGTACTCGTCATAAATGGTGGGGGGGAAATTGGGAAAGAAATGTGTCTAAACCTGTATTCCATGGAAGAGTCACTTTTGAACATGACACCCTTTCACTTGCTTTGTGTCTGGGTTGGAAAACTCGCTCGTCTCTTGGTCATACTCCTTTATAAGATTACAAATTGGTCTGTGATCCCTGTTGTTGAGTCAGTATTTTCCAAGACAATTGTTGTGTCGTCAATATGTTCAAAGAGAAGTTCAACTCGAAAATCCTTCTATTGTGTCGGCCATTTATGCAGTCCTTAAGCCTTATATTGCATCGACCATCCCTGAGTCAGTCCTGAATCACTTGTTACTCTAATCTACATCAAATCTTGTTACCCGTTTCGTGTCATTGATGGGGGATACATTAAGGCCCTCCTATGACGAGTCTTTTCCTATCGAATTCAACTCATTATCTAGGAATTAGACTTAGAAACTAATTGGTACCTTGGAACTTGCATGCCTCAATGGCAGGTTTCCTGACTTTCGAAAGTGGGTTTTCATTATTAACCCCTGATCGGAAGATTCCACCGAGTGTTCAACTTCAACTCATTAATTCATATTCGTTGGATTGTACCAGTGTACCTTGGGAGTCATTGACATTAATGGTGATTTCCGTCGCACTTGTTAACGGTATACACTAATGACCAGTAATCAAGTGGTTTCTACCATGTTCGACTTCAGCACATGTATTCACATGGTTAGATTTGTACTATAGAGTGGTGGAGATGAAGACCCTGAATCTTTTCTCATAGATTCAGGTTGTGTTGGAGTATATTCAATTTGTACTGTTGCATAGATCCAGATTGTATGTCTCGTGGCTATGTTCAAATTTGAGTCTTTAACACATAGATCCACAATGTATTTTTGGTGGCTATGTTCAGATTTGAGTCATATTGACATGGATCCACAATGTATGTTTGTTGGCCATGGCCTGTATTACTTGACATGGATCTTCGCATGCTGACATTTATACTTTGAGTCATTTGTATTCTAAGTATGGGAATGCCTACCTCAGTGATGATATATTATTGTACTGTATTTCCTTGTTTGTTGGCAGGTCTGACCGACTGTTCCTTGTTCCTTACACACACTCGACAAAGTATTTCAACTATCACTATGTTCTACCTTCATAATTTGGGGGGCTCTCTATTACACATTATTTTAGTCATCCCTATGATTGTTAATGATGTAAACCTATCTCTTTCCTTTAGAGGGGTCAGTAGCTTGAATTCCTAAAGAAATAAGGGAGAAGAACTTTTCCTGAGAGAAGAAGTTGTGTTTTCCTCTGTAAAAACCCTATTTTGGAGGATTTTCGCAGCCTGCTATATATGCAGGGTGCGAAAATGTCTTATTTCCGCACCTTGCTCTATAGCTAGGGTGCGGAGTTTCTGCAAGCTGCACTATAGATAGGGTGTGACGGCCTTCGTTCGTGGGAAAAACAAGCATCTTCTCGATGCTTCTAGAAGGAGAAGCTTCTATGGTGAGGTGGCCTTCGAATGGTTTGGATCTTACTCGCTTTCATGATTTAGTGGTATCATCCTAACCTCCTCACCTTATCCTCTTCAGCTTATAAAAGGAGAGGAGCTCTCATGGATAAAGTTAGTTGAATTTGGCTTGAGATTGTTAGCTTGGGAAATTTATGTTGGCTTTGAGCTTTGCTTTGTCAAGATAGATTGTGAGTAGCTATCAGGTCCATGGTCTCAGAATCCTTGGAGCAAGAAGTGTGTGGGAAACAAGGAACTGTTGGAAGAAACCTAGCGACACCAAGGCACCTGGTTGTATCTTTCTTCCACATTATATAATACAGTGGCATGTTTCTTTCCCATAAAATCATTCTCATTTTATTACATGACTCCTTGATCACATGTTTAAGTTTTCATTGAATATATTATTGTCGCTTTCACTTTGGTTGGTTTTTGTTTCATCGCAGGATCAATAGCGCAAGAGCACCGGAGCGAAGCAGGGACAACAAAGATATAAGGAAGCGATATATTAGGTATGGCATCCATTCCTTCTTTGGTATTAAATTCAATGATTGTAACTTAGGGAAAGCGTCATGTCCTGTCTTTTTTTGTTCTAGATCTAGGTGGATCTAGGGAGATTGGTTTATGTCCACATTTAGCGATTTATCCTACAACATATGTTCTTTCTCTTCAGATATTGTTCACATCGAGTATTTAGTTGTCATGTGTGCAGGTACTTGGTCATCCCACATCAACGCAGCCCCTTCAAGTATATGATTGACACTGGCATGTAATCATTCCATCTGAATATCAATTGCATCTCCCAGTCACACCCTCCGACACTTGCCTATAGGATCCTCACATCCGGCTCTACAGTACTATCACCTCCATTGCATTTCAGTACTGTCAACTGGTAGCACTCTCTCCTACATGATTTGTCCCATTCATAGTCCCCTTTGGAACTTTGACACTCATGCTGATTTCACCCCCTAGGGATGGGAGTCTCGTTATTCTTACGCATGTTCGAGAATCAACCACATACTCCTTCTCCTCATTTTGCTAGCTTTCCCCATGGACTCCCAGACCATCTCCTCACGGTTCTAAATTGATTGCACCACCGCAGTATCATTAACCTTCCACTTTCATCCACAATCAGTTTGCCCATCTGCAAATTGCCCTCCATTCATTTACCTCATATAGAAACCCACCCATGGGGCCCCCACCCTCTGCCAATTCTTCATACAACTTGCGCCCTCACAGGCTAAGCCATCTTGCACTAGGGTACCTGTTTCTGTATCTATACGCTTATCCCACCTTATTCTTTATTTATTTGGTAATTGTACAAAGTCTTTTGTTTCCATCATTTACATAGATTTTTGTTGTCACCTTTAGCGACCTTCCTTTTCCAGCAAAGCAACCCCTGTCGCCCTTGGTTGGGGCATTCCTTTACATTCTACACTTATTGACATCGTCCATAAACCCTGAGTATCCCACTGTCCATGTACCTTCAATCTTTGAGTTTGCCTACTTTTTCATGCCTCTGGCACAATTTAAACCCACGTCTAGTCATCCCCCTGACACTAGATCCAGTTTCACGATTGTTGCCACTCATACTTCACATATATCCCCAACCAAGGACAGTCTTGAGTTTCACCGCATCTTGACTTTGTCCATGTATCTCATCAGTTCCTGATCTCATCCAGTGGATTTCATGAAGACATTTGCTTCTTGGAGTCACGTCTCCTTTTCTTTCGACATCAACACAGTTTCTAGAAGGGTGACAGTATCTTGACTCTCATTACATTTACAATGAGGAGTCTCAGACGACACATCAAGAACCATCATTGTTCTCTTCTGTCATTGACCCCCATAACATTCGACGCCAACACAATCTCATGTTATGATGAGTCTTACTTCACGACTATTGCAGTTGTTTTATACTAGCCGAAGACCTCTGAAATTTATTGGGCTATCAATGCCTACGAATCATCGACACTCCTTACAAGTGTCATCACCTCTTTTTCAGAGTATGTTTACCATAAAAAAATGTCATTTGCCATTATCAACCCACCCTGTAGGGCGCTATAGTTATATACATTAGCATACAACTTCAGTTATGTCTTACACATTCGAGTTACATGACATGAGCATGGGGCATGCCCGCTTCATTTGTATACAATTTTTATTTTTCCACACCTCAAGAAAGGTTTGGGTCCCACAGGTTCCCCTCTCCCTCCGATGGGTCGCTCTTGCAATTCCTCTCAACACTCTTTCTTACAATGGTACTGTCAGTAGAATAAACATTGATGTATTTCGGCTATACATATGCTCCTAACCTCACACATCAGGGAACATCTGTTATCACTGAAATTTCGTCTGCAAATGGTCACAGGAATCCAGCATCTCCAAACACCTATTAGTTTGTTCATGGCCCAAAAAATGCATTTCCAAAGGGCACAAACTATACAAATGGTTATAAAATCAACACACACTCAACAAATAAAGAATGTGCGCGCACATGCGCTAGTTGAAAATGCAGGAAAAGCGCACATGTGCCCGATGAGTGATTATGTACGAAAAAAGTCACGCACACCTGAGAACAGTGCATTTATGATTCTGATCGGCCTCCCACCCACTTCTGGTTTAGCTCCCAAGTCGATTTGACCCTCAAATCCAAATTGAATCCAAGTGGGGGGTTGGTCAAAGACCTAAAGGTGCCCTAAAGGGCCCATTGTTCACACTAAAGACCGGTTGGATAATGCCTCAAATATTTGCTATAAAAAGAGGCCATGGGTGCACTATATTTCTAAGAATCTATTTGTATTGTTATGCTGCCTCTATTCTCCTGCAAGGAACCTATTTCCTTCTTAGAGCATACTAGCATCATTTCATTGAGCTATTGTCCTCACCTCTCGAGGGAATGAGCTTTGGATTTCTTCACCATTTTCTTTTTTAGTTTGTCATTTGTAAGAAAAGCTCTCACATAGGGGATTCAAGAGCCCTCCCTTGGAGGAAGAGGGGACCCATAAGTCTCCCTTTCTCTTTGGTGTTTGCCCACTAATACAATCTATCCATTGGTGGCAAGAGTATTGGTCAATGTTTTGGTTGATTTTGGTTCTAATTTCCTTACACACTTTAGTTTTGTTTATTTAGTTGTTATTAGCTTAGTTGTTTATTTATTTCTTGTGCTTGATGTGTCTAAATCTTGCACTAACTTCTTTCATGTTCAGTTGACCCAACTGGATTTGTAGGTGTCCCTCTTTTGCTCATCCAAGTGGCGAAAATGATACAACAGTGACCTCCTTTGATTTTCCCAGTAGTGAGATTCCTGGTTACTTGTGCAAGAGAGACCCTGATAAATGAATGGGACACATGATGGACCGAGAGCAGTGAAGGGGTACATTCCTTGGGTTGGGTAGGTTGAGAGGAGAGCTAGTGGAAAATTGGGATAGTTGTAGGATAATACCAATGGGTTGTGGGATTTTCTGAGTTGTGAGTGGACAATGAGAGACCACCCTCTTTTGTGGATTGCTAGCCCCACCTTGGGGGTGACTTGTTTTTTATATTTGGAACAACAAGTCTATGGTTGGGTGGAACATCCGTCCCAAGCAGCTGGTTGCACAACTATTTTAAAAGATAAGTGTTTTATCTTGTTCCTGTGTTGTATTACGAGTTTTAATTTTTGTGCGTGAAATCTGTGTATGAGAATGATTTATATGATGTTGTGACGAATTATCAACTGCATTCATATGTTATTTCAACATGTTGTAGATGCATTAAATAATGGTTAAAATTGTATGATTGAGTAGCTAAGCTACAAGAATTTAGTTAGCAGAAAAATTTCGTTTTTATGTGTATTTTGCGTAGTAATGTTCCTCGGTTAAGCTGGGGAACGTTACAACATGCGAGGACCCTTGAGCTTCCACAACATGGCTCTGCTATTTTTAAATCGGTGGCTACAAGCGTGGCTTTGTTGCAGTGATTACCAGGCCGCTAATACAACAAACTGTGGTTGCTTTGGATCCAAGGCTTGATCTAGATAGTGGCCTCTCCCATCAAACAATATTTTCTCTGTGTCCTTTTAAGTAGATTTTTTTCTCTCTCGATAATATGAGATATGTGTCTTGGAAGCATTTCAAGCTTTGGATGTTGGCCTGTTTGGAAAGCCCATGTTCATTATTTGTAGATTGATTATTCGATGTAAATAATTGAAATGATGTACTTTGCATCCTTATGAATGGATCAATTCTTTGATTGAAGCGGACTTGAAGATGTAGGTTGTAGCTTATATGGGTGAACTCCTTTATCAATTTGTTGAGTTCTGCTTGTGTTCTTAGTTATTGTTTTAAAATTTTAGTTCTTGAATGTTGAATTTTAATTAATTAAGTTGATTTCTTTAACAAAATTGCGAGATATTGAGAAAGAATTTGAATTAGTAGAATGAAGCATTTAACACTAATTTCAGATCATATTAATAGCTCTTTCAAATTTGTAAAAATTTGGTTAGATTGAAAGTATTACAACTTGACGTTGGGAATGTATGAAGTTTGGATAATTATTAAATGCATTCAAATTATGTTAAATTGTTGTTTTGGAAGTGCTTGTTATTTAACCTTCATACTTTTAATTAATACAATTTGTAAAATGTCAAAGTTAGATGAATTTGAAATATTATTTATTACATTGCACACTTGTATTTTTTTTTCCATTGAGTGTCAAATTAAATGCAAGACTAAATGTATTGAAGGAAGCATTGATGAGCCAACTCTCTTGCCTCTCTTATTAGAATTAGCCAATAAGATTGGAAACACAGTATATTAAAAGTTTGTTGTTGAACATGAAAACTAGCACGAATGGTAATCACTAATTGAAATAGTAATTAATTGTTGGTGTTTTGTCATAAGGTCATTGAAGAGGAAGTCGTGGAGGGAGTGGGCTAACTAGGGAGCAATCTTCCCTCCTAAGTTACTTTTTCGGTAGGTTTTCCAACGGCCTGCTTTTAAATTTTCGACCAATCCAAAACTCTGATTGATTTTCTGAGCATCTGGGTTAGTTTAAAATGGGGCAAAACCTTGGGGATAAGGATTTGAAATGCATGGTATTTTGATCCATGCGAAACTCAGACTACCTCTGAAAATTTGGCCGAATTCAGATCCGTTTTTTGCCTGAAAAATGAAATTCTGGAGGGAAGATTGCTCCCTAGTTAGCCTACTCCGTCGTGGAGTAATGGATAAGGCCATTGGATGAAGCTTGCACGTTTCCAAATGTTAGCATAGAGAAATTTCAATCAATATTGAAACATGTAAGCATTAAAGTACTTCATCAATTCCAAGATGAAGTACAAAATCAAAAGGAATTCAATGCATTATGAACATTATTATTAGGATGCACCATATACTTATTATTGGATGTTATTATGCAAGAAGAAGGTGGCCACTTGAAGCAAAGGGATGAGCCAACCATGACAAGAAAAAGAAGAGTGGCTCTTAATGTTACATGTTGTGCGATTGCAGGGCATTCTATCCCCTTCATGAGTTTGAACATTCCCATTAGCCACTTCTCAACAAAGGTAGCATACCTTAGCTTCTCCCACAAGGTTGCAATGGTATAATGCATCTGGGAAAATTCAAGTTTATTTCTTTTGATGCTACACAATTATTCTCATAGATCCAAAAAACCTTTAAACTACATCATATAATATTTCGAGTCCAAGGAAAGTGGGTGATTTTGATAGGTTATGTGTGAAGTGGACATCTTAAGATTTGCTCGAACACTTATGGTCTCACCATGTGGTGACATAGGGTAGAACCACACCAACCACAATGACGTCATCAATGACAATAAAAAGTATTTATGGGCAATAGGATATTTCCAAGTGTGCATGACCCATCAATACATGTGCAAGGCTCTAAAAGTGCCACATTGCACTGACACGCTAGGTACTTGAATGCTTTCCTTTTTAACCAACAAAGCATTAGATGTTGAACTCAAAATGTTATTAAATGTGCTTTATAAGACTTCCGGGTTCATAAACCCTGATAGATAATAGATCTTCATATCCTTTAACTTGTGAAAGTTATAAAACTCAAAACATACATGACCGCTGAGTCAACACTATTCTATAACCCTTTCATGTATGCTACTCTCTAAAAATTAAACTTCTCGCAAACCTGAAAAATTATGCAACATATTGCAATTGGGCATCTAGTCCGTGAAACACTTTATACAATTAAAAATTACAATGGGAGAGATCCACTTAGTTCTTCATACCCAAAATCCATCCCCAACACATAACAAATTTTAAAAGGAAAATTTCCCATGTCATTATATTGCCACCTGAAATGCTACAATACAAACAACCTCTTTTATCCATGTGCAACCTATCCATCCCAAACAAATCGTAAGTCTCAAGCTCTAAATTCACTGATATTGATTGAAAATGAGTGTTTGTGATGTGAATTGAAGAAATATTCCATCAATTGACATTTACTTCAAGATGACATACCATAAGGTTTGGGTTCCAAATTCACTCATTTTTTTTTGAACAAGAACGATTAATATTGCATTAAAAAGAGGCTGCAACAACGCTGCGTAGCAAGAAATACACGAGTTTCAAAAAAGAGAGAAATATCTTGCTATGCAGAGAGATCCATCTCTTGCCAATCTGATGTCATTGCATATTTTATAAAAAAACTAACCTTCCTTCAGGGATAAATTCTAACAAAGGAGTGCAAAATATAGATAACTCTACAAAGCATACAACTTGAATAATTTAGCTTGAGAGTGGTATCCACTACCTGGGGATGCTCTGGTTTGATTGTCTATTCTTTCCTGGGTTGGAGATCTTGTTCAACTTCCTGCAATTCATGAGAGCCTTTTGAAGAAACTGTATGATGAGAAATTATTAACTTAGGATGATGCTCCCGCTTCAAAGCCTGCCCGAGTTCTACATTGGCATGTTGGAGTGCGCTAATATGATGACACTGCCTGCGAACCACCTTTAGAATAATTGCTATCTCTTTATGGTCATGTTCCTGGAGTTTAGTCTCGAGCTGGTATATTTTTGTCCTTTGAATTTCCAATTCATGGGCCTGAGACCGCATAGTGTCTTTAATTGTGCATGTTTCACAAGAGGGGCATTGGCATGGCGGCTTGCTTTGTCTCTCCTAGAGCACATGAGATGGCTATTGAAACTAGGGGGACGACAGAAAAAAGCCAAGAGCCAGCAAAATATGTGGGGAGAGCACTGCAAGACGAGTAGAGAATGGGGCCAGAGTGCTCAAACTTCTCTATAGATTGCGAGAAACAAAGACGACGCAAGGATGTAGGTGAAAATTAGCATAGGAGAAAAGAATCAGAGGTACATGGCCGATGATGGGTGATAAAATGGGAGAGATTGCAACGAGGTTTGCGAAGATTTAGGGTTCTGAGCGGACGCGAGAGGAAAATTTAACGTGGTTAATTAGGTTTTTCCTACCCTTCCATTCCCTTGCCTTTCATATAATATAAAGACCGACGGGGAAGATCATGATGTAAACGAGGGGGGAGGCGTCTGTGTGCACACTGTGTAGGCAATGCATTTGCTCGATTACACAAATGATATGGTGCGTAGGTTGTAATATTTTTTGTATTTGTGCAATGTTGTTTGTATTTCTGAAGGAGGGAGGTTAGCAGAGGAAGTGACGAGATAACTTTCCCCGTATGATCGACCATGATTCGATCAATTGCTTTTTGCTCTTCGGAGCTCAAGCCAGTCGATTCTGATCCCCTTTGGCTCCCCTCCATTTCTGTGTGTTCAAAATACCTGAGCATGATAAAGTCTGTTAGCGCTCTGTTTTTGTTTTTTTGTAAAATGACGAGATAACTTTTCCGTATGATCGAATATGATTCGATCATCTGCTTTTTGATCTACGGAACTCAAGCCAGTCGATTCTGATCCCCATTGGCTCTCCTCTTCTCCATTTCTACGTGTAAAATAGTTTAGCACAATAAAGTTTGTTTCTGCTCTGTTTTTGTCTCTGTTTCTATTTTTTTTGGGACTTTCTGTTGTGAATACTCCCTTTCATTATGTAAAAAATTGATAAACAGTACGGAGATCGACATTATGCATTTGTTTAGGTTGAGATTTTCATGAATTATTCTTTCTGTGATTTAATTTTTTATGTTGAGAATATTTATGGATAAACACTGTTATCTGTTTTTTGAAATTTGAAATGTCCAATCTTTTCTAGTGTGGTTTTGTTGTTTTTGAAATGTCTAATCTGTTGTTTTTGAAATGTCCAATTTTTTGAGTGGACACTCCACCCATCATCAACAAGAATATAGATAACAAAAAATTACTTCACTAAATAATTATACCAAATCAATCAAAGAAGTTTTTTTATGTTGAGAATATTTATGGATAAACACTGTTATCTGTTTTTTGAAATTTGAAATGTCCAATCTTTCCAGTGTTGTTTTGTTGTTTTTGAAATATCCAGCCTTTTGAGTGGACACTCCACCCATCATCAACAAGAATATAGATAACAAAAAATTACTTCACCAAATAATTATACCAAATCAATCAAAATCTTTGTTGTTTTTGAAATGTGACACTCCACCCATCATCAACAAGAACATAGATAACACAAAATTACTTTACCAAATAATTATACCAAATCAATCAATTCTTTCTTGTTTTTGAAATGTCCAACCTGTATTTGTTGTTTTTAAAATGTCCAACCTTTTGAGTGGACACTCTACCCATAATCAATCAAAACATAGATAACAAAAAATTGCTTCACCAAATAATTATACCAAATCAATCAAAATCTCCCCTAATGGAAATCGATCAAAGTCCATCAAAGTCTCCCCTGATGGAGGTCCATCTGAATTATTTTGACCTTGTCTATCTATTAATATTGTCTATCTATTAAAATTGTAACCAGATCTGAAACGTTTCTATTACATTCTTTGGAGGAGTATTAAGGCGTTTAGGAATCTTCTAGGTTAAAAATCTTACCCTCCCATGCTTCATTTTCTTGCCTCTGCAATTATTATTTTTATGCCGTTGGACGACTGGTTTATGATAATCTGTATTCTTCTACCAGTTATTTTGCCCTGGATTATCATTGCTGTTCTTGCCTACTTCCCCGTTGTGGTGCTGCAAGAAAGATGACTCGAAAGAGTGTCTTGAGAAGGATTACATCTTGAACCAAGTTGCTCTTCTCTGTGTACTTGTACAAGAGTCCTCTACCAGGCTTTATTCTTGATATGATTTTTCCCTCTTATCTACTCAAATCCCAACCAGATTGATACTGTTTTCATAACGTGCAAAAACTGCTGATTACATATTTGTTAGACTGTTAAGGTAGATTAAATCCCTGGGAACATTCTTGATTCAAAATCTTCCTACTCCTATTAGGTTTGGCTTCCAACCTTGCCCGTCTGTTTTTCTGTATTTTCTTCTCTAAGCAATTGTTTATGGTATGCCTTTGGATGGAAGGTATATGCGAATATAATTACTCTCTAAGATTTCTATTCCTCTAGCTTTTTGATGCTTTCCTTGCCCTCACCTGTTTTTATGGTTACCTAAAAAAGATGGCTTCACAATAGTTTTTGAAGCTGGGTATATCTTGAACCAGATTGCCCGTATACCTTGAACCAGATTGCCCTTGTTTGACCTTTTCTACCAGTTATTCTTGATTTGATCTCTTCCCTCTACTAAATTCTCCCATTTGTTTATTGAAGCAAGCCTCTCTAGTTTGGTCTTGGACGCCAATAACGGGCATTCATTTATTCTATAAGCGATCCAGGGCTGTCTTTTTTTTGGAACTTGCAATAAACTTGGGGTTAGGCCACCCTGGCCTCTTGTCCATGGACCTTTTCTATAAACACGGTTAATGAGCTGTGAATCGCCTTCCATCTGTAGCTTTCTAAACTAAGTTGAGAAGCTAGATTTAGCCCCATTACTATTGTCTCTACCTTTACTGAATTGCTGGTATGAATGTCTGAACTGGTTGCACAAATATCTTTATTCGCTACAAGGCTATAGCCACACGAAGCTCATGTTTATACATAATATAACACCCAGACCAGTCATGCTTTGGTTTCCCCTTAAGGTCCCGTCAAGGTTTAAATGAATTAACGTACTGGTGGTTTACAATGGTCTAATCCCGATCTGGAAGACCGGGAATTTGCTTGATTCGTATTTTCTTCTTTAGAACCCTTAGCTCCTCGCTCTTTGCTCTTGCCATTAATTTCATCCTCGCAGTTTCACGTTTGATTTATTGTCTACTTGATTTGTGCTGGTTCATTCTCTTCTTAAGATCGTATCAACGCCATCCCAACATGTTTTGGCCAGTAAGCATGTTTTAAGATCTATATTTTCCATTACATCTCTTATGTAAAAAAGGATACCAGTTCTGGCCAGTGTGCTTCCAGATTTTAGGGCCCTTCTCCATATGACTAACCCTAAAATCTTTGCCATTTGCGGCTAGTTTCCACTTCTGGATTTTCCCCCAAATACTTTACTTTATATTCAGTTGAGATTGTTCTTTTTGACCGTCAAATCTCCATTTATGTTTCACTTTTCATTTCGGATCCAAGTCCATACAGTGACTGCACTCTAAAGAAAAGAGTATCATTTAATACACCTTCATTGTCTTTCGAGCTCGTGATCAAACCCATCTCTGGACTTCATTGGGTAAGGAATTTGCTTTAGAGTCGTGCTTACAGAAAATGTGTGAAGGTGATTGAATGAAATCTGGACTTCATTTCAATGATCTGATCTATAACCACTGGATGCCCCACATTTTGCCAATCAAACTCCCTATTTAGCTAATCCACAGTAATGTTTGAGTTTCCATAAACCTGGAGACTTCTGATGTAGAGAGGGATTGAGACTCCTCTGCAATTAAGAATTACAGTGGAAATTATCAAGTCCACACAATGCATTACGAATTACAGTGGAAATTATCAAGTCCACACAATGCATTGAACAGAAATCAACACACCAATAAAATGTACGGAACTTATCATATGAGATTCCATAATTCATTTCACTGCTTACAGAGAACAAGCTATTCTTACATTATTACAATGTCTTGCAAAGTGCATCCATGCTTTAATTCTCAGACTCTATCTCTCTTGTCATGATCCTCGGCTCTTCCTCTATTAGTCTATTGACTAAGAGCATGGGCTCTCCCTTGTATTCGAACCCCAACCTCTTTTGTGCTTTCTTCTATTTAGTGTGGAATTTTCTATCAATCCTGTATTGGTCCTTTGCTCTTCCTTACCCATTTACGCCTATACAACTGCTTCGATTTTCCATTTCTTACTCCCAACTTTGTCTTCAATCGTTTTCGTAGACACCATATTGCTCTAGTGTGTCAGTTTTCCCAAGTCAATGCTTTATCATAACGTTCCAGTTTATTCTAGCTCAGCTTTGGTGTCTATTATTCAATGGTTCACATACTTACTTTGTCTCTACAATGTGACTCGCCTCTTCCTGCCATGACCCCTGCAACTACAACACGTGTTTGCCCTTTTATTGCTTCGGTGTTTGTTAGTATCATGTATTTTTCTTTGTGGCTTCTTCTTGTCATTATTCGTTGATGTTCTTGCATAAGATTTCCCATGGTACAAAATGAAGCATGTCCTCATGCCTATGGTTTTCCAATTCACTCAGAGCTCACACAATAGTGAGATAAAATTTTCACACACTGAATATTATTGTTGAGAAATGGATTACATTTATAGAGGAATAGATGTTTAAACTACCTTTTAGAATAGTGGTTTTGAAGTTAAAAATAGAGATACTTTCTAGAATAGTGGTTTTGAAGTTAAAAATAGAGATATTTAGACAACATAATTTGAACTCTTTTACACCTATTTGACACCTCTATATTTTTAGATTAATTCTAACACTCCTCTTAAGGAAGACATGTATTTTCTATAACACCTAACTTATCACTACAAATTGCAAATTTAGCCTTTTCAATATACTTAGTAAAAATGTTTGTCACATTATCATCTCTATTACAATAGAACAAGTCAATTTCCTTTGATTCTATCATTTATCTTACAAAATGATGTTGTATCTCAATATGTTTTGATTTGACATGATAGATTGGATTGTTTGCCAGTTTGATGGAACTTTGATTATCACATTTGATAACTATTGGTACTCATTATTAATCTGCCTCATAGGTGGCACTGCGTAAAAGCTGCATAAAGCTTTGTACTCAACTTTAGTGGATGACAAAAACAATTGGTTGCTTCTTGCCACTCCATGAAACAATCCCAGATCTTATTTCAAATGCATATCCTATTTCAAATTCATATCCTATGGTCGACTAGCCTATCAACTCAACATTAAAATTATTAGTACATTCAATATTAAAATTAACAATCCCTTTCAAATATCGAAGGACTCTCTTTGTTGCTTTCTAGTCACTCTCATGAGGCTTAGCCATGAATTGACTAAGTATATTGATTGAATATGCAATATCTCACTTGGTTGTAGTGAGATATTTCAAACTTCCCACGTCCATACAAACCATTCACATCTTTTGTTTCATCATCATTGCATAGCTTAATGTTATGTTCTAATGGAGTAGACCCTAATTTACATCCACTCATATTAAATCTCTTAATTAATTTCATTGTATACTTACTTTGTGTGATTAATATTTTACCACCTTCTCTCCATAATGCAACCGACTGGAGTAGACACTAATTAATTAAATCTCTTAATTAATTTCATTGTATACTTACTTTGTGTGATTAATATTTCACCATCATCTCTCCATAATGCAACCGACCAAGGTCTTTCATCTCAAATTCCCGTGACAACAATCTTTTGATTTCTTCAATAAACTCATTAGCATTTTCTGTTATGATCAGAGCATCAACAAATAAATAAATCAAAGCAACACGACCATCAGAACATCAACATATAAAGAAATAAAAGCAACATGACCATTTCCATCGTTCTTGATATAGACCATTTCCATCCTTCTTGATATAAAGATTTGGATCACTTTTACTTTTAATAAAACATTGCTGAAAGAAGAAAGTATCAATTTTCATATACCATGACATGGGTGTTTGTTTAAGTTAATACAAATGCCTTCTTTAACCTGTGTACAAGGTGTCCTTGTCTTTCTTTACAAACCTTCATAGTTGAACAAGATAAACCTCTTTTTTTAGTTCTCCATTAAGAAAAGTTGATTTAACATCCAAATGATGTAGTTTCCAATCATTCTTAGTAGCCAATGCAATGATTAATCTATTGGTATTCATTTTAGCTACAACTGCAAAAGTGTCTTCATAATCAATTGATTTTTTCTGTAAATGACCTTTTGGAACCAATCTAGCTTTATATTTATCTATACTACCATCAACATTAAATTTAGACTTGAACAACCATTTTGATCCTATAAGAATTTGATCCTGTCTTCATAATCAATTGATTTTTTCTGTGAATGACCTTTTGCAACCAATCTAGCTTTATATTTATCTATACTACCATCAACATTAAATTTAGACTTGATCAACCATTTTGATCCTATAAGAATTTGATCTTGTCTTCATAATCAATTGATTTTTTTTGTGAATGACCTTTTGCAACCAATCTAGCTTTATATTTATCTATACTACCATCAACATTAAATTTAGACTTGAACAACCATTTTGATCCTTTAAGAATTTGTTCCTTAGGCAGTTCTGTGAATTCCCATGTTTCATTTTTCATGATAGAATCATATTCTTATTTCATGGTGTTCATCCATACTTTATGGTGTTTAGCTTGCTCAAAACTCAAAAGGCTCCACTACATTCAAAACCTGTGCTACAATGCTTTGTGGAGTTCCATCACCTCTTCTTTTTCTTTGTGGAGTTTCGTCATCTCTTCTTATGCTTTGTGGAGTTCCTTCATCTCTTTTTAGTGTACTTTGGCTACTTGAAGTGTCCATGTTGTTTGAAGTTTGAATTTGAACTTGTTCGACATCTTCCTCTTCTTTGAGACTTTCATCATTGTCATTAGGAAGATGCCATACATCGAGGTTATCATCTTTTCGACTTTCATTCGCATGTTCATGAAATAATACATCTCTGGTTGGAAAAACCTTGCGAGTGCTAGGATAATGCATTTTATATGCTTTGTGATCAGTGCAATAACCAATACAAATGCATTTGATTGCCTTGGCATAAACCTTTCTCCTATCTTTTTTAGGAACATGAGAAAATGCTTTTCTTTCAAAAATTCTTAGATGACTTACTACTAATTTATAGCCATAAGGTGTTTCAAAAAGAGTTTTATGCTCTAAACTCTTTGCACGACTTTTATTTTTCAGATACATAACAATATTGGTTGCTTCAACCCAAAAACCATTAGTAAGATTTTTACCTTTAATCATGCTTCAAGCACATTCAACTAAGGTTCTATTTTTCCTCTTAGCTACTCCATTATCTTGAGGAGTATGTGGCACTGTAAACTAATGTTGAATCCCATTGTTTTTGCAATATTTGATAAATGCCCTCGATGTGGAGAATCTTGATGTATCTACTTGTTTGCTTTTCCACCAAATTCTTAAATTCTTTGGAATATTCAAACATGTCACTTTTCTTTTTGATAAAATAGACCCAAATGTATCTAGATCTATAATTAATAAAGATGAGACAATAATATGTTTCACAAAGAGACCACACACATCTGTATGCACTAGTTCAAGAATTTATCTTTTCCTTTGATTTGTATGTGCAGGAAACTCTTTTCTATGATGTTTACATAGTGCACACCCCACACATTTTCATTCTTAAAAATTGGAAGACCATCCACCATTTCTTTCTTATTAAGTAACATCAAATCATTGTGATTACGATGACCATACCTTTGATGCCATAATTCTCCCTTTGACATAGTAGTTGATGTCAATTCTTAATGGTTTTTCCTTGTGACATAAGCTTGTACAATCTTCTAACGTTGACTCATGTTGCTACAACTTTGTAATGATCTTGTATGTTCTTCACAAAACATTGTGACCTAACAAATTCAATTTTTAAATCTTGATTTGCAATAGTGGAAAATGAAATGAAATTATTCTTTATTTTTGGAACATACATTACATTCTAGATTTGTTTCTCTTGACTATTAGACAAAGTCACACATATATTTCCATAACCTTTGATTTGATGTGATCTATCATCTCTTAGATATATGTTAGAACCATTATTGGTCTCACGATAAGTTTCAAACCAATCCCTATTGCATGACATATGAATTGAAACACCAAAATCAATAAACCATGTATTATAATCATCAATTTCTATTGATAAAGCAACATC
>ML786594.1:856396-876531 GCA_009831015.1 Picea engelmannii | reverse complement strand
GAGATAAAGAGTCTTTCATTGACTTGGAGGAGAAAGATCTCAGAATGCATATAGAGATGGGTGATGATGGACGATATAGTGCAACTGGTATTGGTACCATTACCTTTCAGAGGGAGTCAGGTAAACCATTTCAATTGAAAAATGTTATGCATGTTCCAGGTCTGAAGAAAAACTTGGTCTCAGTCGCAATGTTGGAGGACTGAGGCTATGATGTTGTTTTTAGCAGTGGTAAATCCTACCTACGACATAAAGCAATGGGTCAAGTCAAGAAGATAGGGATTTGAGTTAAGAATCTCTACATGATGCAGGTAGATGGCTGCAATGCCATGATAGGCAAGGCATAAAAAGTGGTGAGCCGGGATGAGGGCGAATTATGGCACAGGAGATTGGGCCATCTTCATCATGGAGCCTTGAAGATCATGCAATAGATGTCTACTAGACTTCCAAGGGGAACACTTGCTCAATTAGATCAGTGCAAGGGGTGCACCCTGGGGAAGTATGTAAAGTCCACCTTTCATGAAAAGGAGAACCGTGCTTCGACGATCTTGGAGAGAATTCACACGGATGTGTGTGGACCATTCTCGGTTGCTTCAACAAAAAAACATAGGTATTATGTTATTTTTGTTAATGAATTTTCTCATAAATGTTGGATATTCTTCATCCAAAAGAAGGATCAAACATTCTCAAAGTTCTGTGAGTTTAAAGCATTGGTGGAGAAAGAGTCAGGGAAGCAAGTGAAGGCTCTAAGGAGTGATAATGGTGGAGAATACATCTCTAACGAATTCAAAGACTTCTGCAGCAGAGAAGGAATTCGAAGAGAACTCATAGCGCCTCATAACCCACAGCAAAATGGGGTCACGGAAAGAAAGAACAGAACAATCGTGGGTGCAGCATGAGCGATGTTGCATGATCAGGGCCTACTAATGCATTTGTTGGCAGAAGCATGCAATACTGCGGTTTATGTGAAGAACCGTTGTCCTCATAGAGTACTTGGCATGAGTACACTTGAAGAAGCTTTTACTGGTAAGAAACCTGATGTTTTGCATTTAAATTTTTTTGTCTCATCTATTTTTGTGCATGTGAACAAGGATGCCAGGAAGAAGTTATAATTGACTGCTGAAGTTGGGATATTTGTGGGGTACGCAGAAACACCCCATAATTATCGTGTGTATTTTTCGAATAGTAAGATGACTGTTATGCGACATGATATACAATTTGATGAGGGGAAAGCCATGTGGTTGTCGCTTGAGAGGGAGCTAGACTTGCATGCAGAAGAGGAACTGCTGGTTCCCAAGGATGAGTCTCAAGATGTGGACCAGCCACATGAGGAGGTTCATGGAGTGGAGGAAACCACTCAAGCAGAGCCATCCATTAGAAATGGTAGAAAGCGCACCATGGAAGCTGACAGATTGAGACTAGATGCTGCACGGAATGTAGGAGCCCCTATTTCACAGCGCAGACAGAAACAGTCTCCTGATCAATTTGCTGGATACATGGCTCTCATGAGAAAATGTATTGTGATTGAACCATCTTCCTTTCAGGAAGTAGTGTAGGACCCCACTTGGGTTGATGCTATGGTAGAGGAGTATGACTCCATTGTAAAAAATAGTGCATGGGAAATTGTCCCAAGACCGATTGATAAATCAGTGGTAGGTTCGAGATGGATCTACAAGGTAAAGCAAGCTGCTGATGGGAGTGTGGAGAAATACAAGGCCAGGTTTGTGGCCCGAGGCTTCTCACAGATCGAGGGGATAGATTATGATGAGACCTTTGCACTTGTCTCAAGGTACTCTTCCATAAGATCCATCCTTGCACTCTCAGTGCAGATGGGCTGGTGCATTCATCAGATGGATGTAAAAATTGCATTCCTCAACGGGATCATTGAGGAAGAAGTGTACATTAAACAACCAAAAGGTTTTGAGACCTTTGATAGAGAGTCGCATGTGTGCAGACTCAAGAGAGCACTGTATGGGCTGAAGCAAGCACCCCGTGCTTGGTACACTCGAATAGACAACTATTTCATCGGATTGGGCTTCACCAAAAGTGAAGCAGATGCAAACCTATACAAAATTGTGGTGGAGGGTAAGCTTTTAATCATTGTGCTTTATGTTGATGATTTAATACTTACTGGTGATGAGCAACTGATACACTCATGCAAGGAGGACCTTGCAAAGGAGTTTGAGATGAAGGATTTGGGCCTTCTTCATTATTTCCTTGGTTTGGAAATATGGCAGCGAGATGGTGAACTTTTTGTGTCTCAAGGAAAGTATGCAAGAGAGATACAAGGTAAGTTTTACATGGAGGGCTGCAAACCCATGGATACTCCTCTTCCAGGAAACTGGAGGAAAGAGGATGCTACTTCTGGAGAAGTAGTGGATGCTACTGTCTATCGATAGTTAGTGGGTTCGCTAATGTATTTAGTGGATACGAGACCAAACATTTTCTATGCGGTTAAACAGCTAATTCAAGCAATGGTTAATCCTACCAAACTCTTTTGGAAGGCGGGTAAGCATGTCCTGAGATATCTGAAGGGCACATTTGAGTATGGATTATGGTACAGACATACGGATGACGTGAAGTTGTATGGATTCACGAATGCAGATTGGGCGGGCAACCCAATGGACAGAAAGAGTACATCAGGGGGGATCTTTAGTATTGGATCTACCACTGTTTCTTGGTACAACAGGAAATAGAGATCCGTGGCACTTGGTTTAGCAGAAGCGGAATACATGGCAGCGAGCCAAGCTGCATGTGAGGCTATCTGGATGAGGAAGATCTTGGTTGGTTTGTTTGGTTCTCATTTAGATCCGATAGTGATTTATTGTGATAATCATAGTTGCATTAAACTCTCGATTAATCCTGTGTTTCATGACAGATCTAATCATATAAATATCCGGTATCATCATCTCAGATATTGTGTGCAGCGGAAGATCATGTTGCTTCAATACATTCCTATGGAAGATCAGGATGCAGACATTCTAACGAAGGTGCTCACCAGGAGAAAATTCGAATATCATAGAGATAGGATCTGGGTGAAGGATAATCCCTTTCTTGTTGAGAGGGAGTGTTGAAAAGTCAACAAGAGACATGTGTCTAATTTACTTTTCCCTTAATTAAATTAGACAATAAATATTAATCTATTATCTCATTCATAACTAAGTGATTTGGATTTGTAATAGAATTATAAGTGTAGTTAAGTGAGTTAAGCTCAGTTGCACTAGTGAGAGTTCAGTGAATTAAATATTCATTAATTCACAATCAGTAAACTCACATGCAACTGAAGATTCGCCACGGTTAACTACATGCATGTCAAATCCATTGGAGATTCAGTTGAGATAACAGGTGAAAGGGATAGTTTGGCTATCAGTTGTGATTTGATCACACATGCAGTGGATATGCTTATGAGCATGTACAAACTAGGTAATTCTTCAATGATCATTGTGAGAATTCGAATTGTAGAGTTTGTGCAAAGGAGGCAAGCTGTCTGGACATAGGAATTGGCACATGTATTTGCTAATTTGTGTATGACAGTGTGAGACGATTGTATTGTACTGAGAGCTCTTGGATTAGAGTTTTGTATGAGATTGTTTCATGATTCATGATATACATAATATATGATAGTGGGGTTTTTAGCTTTACGCTTTCCCAGTAAAACTTCTGTGTTATGTGTTATTGATATTTCACTTTGTGATTGTGGTTGTGATCGTGGTTTAATTTTCCACAAGAATAATAGTAGAAGCAATTCTGTATTTAACAGTGGCGTATAATTTTTAGATCGGGAGAATCGCAGGAATACATTAAGTGTATTGAAATTTCTACACAAAACCTAAGAACACAAGAGAAAAGAGAGATAAAAATAGAGAGAAAATTTCACTTGCTTCTTCGAGGGGGAAAACTAGAAGAGCAATTCCCCAAATACAATAATAGTTCCTGAAAAATATGCATAACCTTCTACTCCATATATATCTATCCATATATAATCTTAACTAACTATGGGCCCTTTATAATGGGGGCCGACCAACTAATTTGAGACTTATTACTAAAAAGGACCCTTTATTACAATGAGAGGTTATTAAATAACTATTTGATGGGTCTTATTCAAGGAATGTGGCCTCATACATTAATAAAGTATTTAAGTAAGGAGGTTAGGGTAGGACCTTAACATTCCCTCCTTCAAAAGAAGCATTCTTGTGAAGGATGAAGGAGAGGAATTTTTTATAGAATCGCTCCCATGTGGTGTATTTTGGTTGAATATATTTCCATTAGATCAATACTTCCTTGATTATGCATTGGCACAATTGATTCTCTTTTGTATCCAATACTACTTTTGGTTGTAGCCAAATGGAGTCTTCTTCATCAATTTATGGCAGGTTGGTCTACACTTTGCAATTTGATCCCACAGTGTCACACACCCAAATTTTGTTTATATATATAACATGATATTTTATATCCTACCTAAATAAGAAGCAATACTCAAATAATTAAATATTCTTAATAAGGCATCTGTTTACCTTTGAAAACATTACCTTAAATAAGAGAATTAACTTACATGGCCTACCTTATAGATTTCATGTCATTTAAGTTTAAATCTATATTATAGGTCATATGGTAGAGTTTTTTATTCTAGGTTTCGCTTCTCATGTATGGCTTTTTTTGTGTTAAAAACCTTTGTGGGTCGCCCTAAGGGGGACCCTTGTCACAAAGTTGCCTACTTTTAACCTAAATTGGTGTAATAATCCAGTTTGAATACTATCCTTGCAAGTGAAAGTGACTTGACTCGACTGTTCATACTTGGAAACATAAGCATATGATTAATCTAATAATTATATTTTCTTTACGTTTGTTAGTCGAGGTTAATCATGTTTGGCGTTTAATACATGGATTTAATCATGCTTGAGAAATAATTACAAGACTGGTTGGAAGTTATTAAGTATGGGTTGGACATACCTTGTAATCATAAATGAAATATGTCCATAACCGTTTGTGGCTGTCCTTCTGTGTGCCAAGTGTAAATTTTTGGAACAAGAGTTGGGAGGGTAAGTCCTGACCACTCCGTGAGATTTTCGATCTTTCATTCCATTGTTTAGCAATATTTCATTCCATTGTTTAGCAATCTTTCATAGGAAGACGAGTTTCCTTTCTGGTTTGACTAAATGGAACTAGCATTTTTGTTCTCAGTCCTTTAGTTTCCTTCACTGGGTGCCTGGGTTTCTTATGTCGCCTACAGATTCCGTGTACAAACTACCTTTGTTGTTGTATTCCTTTCACTCTGGTTTTCTCTATCATTGTAAAATCATGGCATGAACCTATTTAGAATTTCTATTTCTATACCGTTTATCAGTCTCATTTATACTATGTCAAGGATGGTAGCTTGAAGAAATTCCTAAGTCTTGCGTGCATTTCATTTCCTTGGTATGTCATAACCTTAACCTGGGTTTCCATTTAGAAAACAATGTTGAGAAAATATGGTAAGGTTGTACGCTTCTAGTTGTTATTTCATTCATTCTTTTTCTTTTTGTATTTCTCTATCGTGATAGACTCATTTTGATGCTTGATTAATGATGGTCCCTTGTTTTCTTTTCGAGGGTACCCATCAGAATGACAAATTTTATTTGGCGATCGAGGCATGCTTCTACAAGAAACCCATCTCAATTTTGGGTTTCTTTGGGTAAGAAAATCGTACCCTAACTCTTCGTCAATCTTATGCAAGTTTGGGTTTCCTTATCCCAAATCACATTCAAAAATTTCTGTAAGTGTCTTTTCATTTAATGTTTTTCTCTTTTCTTTTGTGTGGATATGTTTTCCTCATGTGCTATACTAACTTCCATTGCTGCATCCCTTGGTGACAGGTATTGTCTTGGCTCCTTGGCTAGGGTATCCAAACTTAAAAATGAAATTCGGTTTCCAACACGGTCCTTAACTGAGGATGAAGGTTTGGTACTATCGTTTGGATTTGAATTTAGTTGAGTGGTTACTAGTATAACGTTGTCGAACTCACTCGGGTCTATATGTAATTTGTTCTGCATTCTGAAAGTTTGCATGCGAGCGAGGGTCCTGTAATTGTTTTGTTCGAGTTTAATAGAGTAATTTATCACATGTATTTAAAAAGGGCTTTTCCTCCTGTAGCTTACAGAGTCGGGTTGACACAATTTGTAATACCGATAACTTATTTCATAAAGGAAATTTCCCGTTTTCTTTTTAGTTATCGTGGTTTACGTAGCTAACCGATTTGGTTCTTGTTTGTTAAACGTATCGCTACCTTCTTTAACAAACAATAATTTTAGAATTCTATTTAGATTTTTTATTATGGAAGCGACATTATCATTTTTACATCTCGCATGTTTGTTGCATGTACATAAATTCCTTTCTGTGTGTATATTCTAGATTTCTTTACAATCATAGATCTATTGTTTTTACAACTGGCCTTTTCATTGTGTATATAAATTCCTCTCTGTTTCTTTATCACAATAGGTCTATCGGATTTGCATCTAGCATGTTCGTTGTATATATATATATATATATATATATATATATATACAATTTTGTTTAAACATTCTGCATTGGATATGGATAAAATGCTTGTCTTTTATATTTATCGAACAATTGTATTATAGAATGATATAATGAGAACCAATAAAAAATTATGCAGGAACTTCCAATTGAACGATGATACAACAAATTTTCTATAATCACATTTTTATAATTAAATAAGTCAGAATAGAATATATAAAGAAACTTGAAGAAACAATATTTAAGTTTAGAACTGAATGGAAGAAACAGACTGTAAGAAAAACCTGTAACTGATATTTCCATAGGGGAAAACACACGTCAAGTGGGATGTTCATCCCACCCTTAGATGAAAGCTGCCACATATGCCTGCTCTGTCACCCCTGAGCTAAATCCCGATCCAAACCAACCAAGTGACTTCTTCTAGAGTATAGAGTTCCAAGATTTATGTGAAGATTTCTGTGTTAGTTTAATATTCCTCAGATTTCACATTTGATTCAAAATGGCGTCCCATTCTCTTGTTTTCTTTTCTTTTTAATATTTTTCTAGTTATTTGAAATTTGTATGAGACTCCTTCTCATTGACCACCTATCAAATTGGTTTTTGTTCATTGACCATCTGTCAATCTGATTATTACACATGTTCCTGAAAACTTGAGATCTTGTCTCACTCCTGTTGAGTTAACTCAACCAATCTTCACCACTTGTCCCCCTTCTACTGTCACTTGGTGGTTCTGTTTGGATCCATGGATTTTCTCTTCTAACTATCTGAACTCATGTGTGTTCCATCTTTCTCTTTTATTAATAAAATAAACAATAAAACAATAAATTTTGAGTTAGATCACTAGGATCAATAATGTGTTGTTTAACAAAAAGAATAAAAATAAAATAATAAGTTTAAAATTTGAAATTTTGGGGTATCACGTCTACCCCCTCTTAGAACTTAACACCATCATAGGTGTTATTTGATCTTGATATGGATCATTTTGGAACAGAAATGGATATGGTTTTCGCATATGATCCTCCATTTCCCACGTAGACTCTTCGAGACTAAGGTGCCTCCACTGCACCTTTACCTATCCAATGGCTTGATTTCAGAGTGTAAGCTCCCTCCTTTCAAGAATGCGATCTGGATTTACTAGGAAATCGCCCTCAAGTTACACCTGTAGCATATTCCAATCCACAACATGAGTAGGATGATGTATATATATATTTTTAATAATGAAACTTGGAATACATCATGCACTTTTACCGTGGATGGAAGTGCAAGGTGATAGGATATAGGTCCTAATCGTGCAAGAACTTCAAAGGGACCACAATATCTAGGAGATAATTTCGTATACCTACCCAGGCTTAAAGAACTTATTTTAGGCCTTACTCTTATATACACACGGTCTCCAATATTTAACTCTCTTGGAGTTCTTTTAGAATTTGCATAACTTTTTTGCATGTCCTAAGCTTCTTTCAAATTATGTTGTACCTGTTTAACAGTTAGTTCCATTTCCTTTAACATTTCATGTACTATAATTAATCTATTGACATGATTACTCCAGGAAATAGGGGTGTTACATTTTTTTCCATAAATAATTTCAAAAGGACCGAGTTTAGTTGAAGCTTGGTAATGATAATTATATGTAAATTCAACCAAATGTAGATATTCTTCCCATTTGTTTGGTCTGCCCATAACACACATTCTGAGAATATCCTCTACTATTTTATTACTCTTTTCAGTCTGCCCATCCATCAGAGGATTGTAAGCAGTGCTGAAATTTAATTGTGTATCTAAGCCTTTAAATAAGGATTTCCAAAAATTTCCAGTAAATTTGGTGTCTCTATCTATGATTACAATTTTAGGAATTCCATGTATTCAGAGGATTTAGTTCATAAATATATATGCTATGTTAATATATTTATAAGTGGATTTAACTGGTATGAAGTGTGTTGCTTTACTTAATTTATCAACAACAACCATTATAGATTCATTTTGTTTTATATATACCCAATTATTATTATATTTTTTATATACCATGATATTTTATATCCTGCTTAAATAAGAAGCAATACTCAAATAATTAAATCTTCTTAATAAGGAATCTCTTTACCTTTGAAAACCTTACCTTAAATAAGAGAATTAACTTACACGGATTAACTTATAGATTTCATGTCATTTAAGTTTGAATCTATATTATAGGTCTTATGGTAGAGTTTTTAATTCTAGGTTTCACTTCTCATGTATGGATTTTTTTGTGTTAAAAACCTTTCTGGGTCACCCTAAGGGGTAACCTTGTCGGGAACTTGCCTACTTTTAACCGAAGTTGGTGTAGTAATCCAATTTGAATACTATCCTTGCGAGTGGAAGTGACTTGACATGATTGTTCATACTTGGACACATAAGCACATGATTAATCCGATAATTATAGTGTCTTTACATTTGTTGGTCAACACTAATCATGTTTGGCGTTTAATACAAGGACTTAATCATGCTTGAAAATTAATTACAGGAGTGGTTGGCAGTTATTAAGTGTGGGTTGGGCATACCCTATAATCCTAAATGACATCTGTCTGTAACCGTTCGTGGCCGTCCTTCTGTGCGCCAAGTGTAAATTATTGGAACAAGAGTTGGGAGGGTAAGTCTTGACCACTCTGCATGATTTTTTATCTTTCATTCCATTGTTTAGCAATCTTCCATAGGAATACATGTTTCCTTGCTAGTTGGGCTAGATGGCACCAAAGTTTTTTTTCTCATTCCTTTAGTTTCCTTCATCGGGTTCTTGGGGTTCTTATGTTGCCTAGAGATTCTGTGTACAAACTACCTTTGTTATTGTATTCCTTTCACTTTGGTCTGCTCTGTCATTGTAAAATCCTGGCATGGCCCTGCTTAGAATTTCTATCCCTATAATGTTTATCAATATAATTTATAATCTTTTGAGGATGGTATCTTGAAGAAATTCCTAAGTCTTGCATGCATTTCCTTTCCTCTGTATGTAATAACCTTAACCTGAGTTTTAGTTTGGAAAATAATGCTGAGAAAATCTGGTAAGGTTGTGCGCTTCTGGTTCTTATTTCATTCATTATTTTTCTTTTTGTATTTATCTATCATGATAGACTCGTTTTGATGCTTGACTAGTGACGGGCCCTTATTTGGTTTTCGAGGGTACCCATAAAAATGAAAAATTGTCTTTGGTCAATCGAGGCATGCTTCTACATGAAACCCATCTTATTTTCAGGTTGCTTCTGGTAAGAAAATCATACCCTAACTCCTCGTCAATGTTATGTAAGTTTGGGTTTCCTTTTGTGACGTTTAAAGGGATAATGTAGGTATCATTTGACCAGGATGGCAGGGTTTTTATCCCAAATCCCTTTCGAAAATTTTTGTAAGTGCCTTTTCTTTTAATGTTTTTCTCTTTTCTTTTGTGTGGATATGTTTTCCTAGGGTGCTATACTAACTTCCGTTTATGTGTCCCTTAGTGACATGTATTGGCTTGGCTCCCTGGACAGGGCATTCAACCTTTAAAGGTAATTTGGTTTCCAACACGGTCCTTAACTGAGGATGAAGATTTGATACTATTGTTCAGCTTTGAATTTAGTTGAGTGGTTACTAGTATAGCACGATCGAACTCACTTTGGTCTATATGTAATTTTTTCTGCATTCTGAAAGTTTGCATGCAAACGAGGGTTGTGTAATTTTTTTGTCGGAGTTTAACAGAGTAATTTATCATATGCATTTAAAAAGGGATTTTTCTTAGCATTATATTTAGAGTAATGAACAATAATCTTAGCATTATATTTAGATTTTTTCATTATGGTAGCGACATTATCGTTTTTACATATCGCTTGTTTGTTTCATGTACATAAATTCCTTTCTGTGTTTATATTCTCGAATTCTTTACTATCATAGATCTATCATTTTTACAACTAGCCTTTTCGTTGTGTATATAACTTCCTCTATGTTTCTTTATCACAATAGGTATATTGATTTTCCATCTAGCTTGTTAGTTATATATATATATAAATTTCTTCTCTTTGTATAGATTCTAGAGTTCTTTGCAACAATAAGTTTATCGTCCTTGCATCTAACATGTTTATTTTATATATATATATATATATATATATATATATAACTTCTATTCTACAATTTTGTTTAAAAATTCTACATTGGATATGGATAAAATGTTTGTCTCTATATTTATCGAACAATTGTGTACTAGAATGATATAATGAGAAACAATAATAAATTATTCAGGAACTTCCAATTAAACGATGACACAACAAAATGTCTATAATCACATTTCTATAATAAATAAATCAGAATGTAATATACATAGAAACTTGAAGAAACAATATTTAAGTTTATAATAGAATCAAAGAAATAGACTCTAAGAAAAACCTGCAACTGAGATTTCCTTAGGGGAAAACACACGTCAAGTGGGCTATTTCTCCCAACCTTAGATCAGAGCTACCACATATGCATGCTCTGTCACCCCCAAGCTAAATCTCGATCTAAACCAACCAAATGACTTCTTGCAGAGTATAGGGCTCCAAGATTTATGTGTCAGTTCAATATTTCTCAGATTTCACATCTGATTCAGAACAACATCCCATTCTCTTGTTTTATTTTCTTTTTAATATTTTCCTAGGTATTTGAAACTTTTATGAGCCTCTTTCTCATCGACCCTCTATCAAATTGTTTTTTTTCCATTGACCACCTATCAATTTGATTATTATACATGTTCCTAAAAACCTGAGATCTTGTCTCACTTATGTTGAGTTAACTCAATCAATATTCATCACTTGTCCCCCTTCTGCTGTCACTTGGTGGTTCTCTTTGGATCCATGGGTTTTCTCTTCTAATAGTCCCACCTCATGTGTGTTCCCTCTTTCCCTTTTATTAATAACATAAAAATTAAAACAATAAATTTTGACTTAGATCACTAGGATCAATAATGTGTTGTTTAACAAAAAGAATAAAAATAAAATAATAAGTTTAAAATTTGAAATTTTAGGGAATAACACACAAATTTATTCAAACATGAAACATGAAATAATGGATGAATATTGGATTGGGTTGGGAGAACCATCTTTTAGGTGACCTCACCAATGCATTGTATGATTTGATAGGGACCACAAAACTTGGGAACTAGATTATGGGGAACTTGATCTTTGAGTGATATTTGTTTATAAGGTTGTAGGAGAAAAAAACATTGTACCCCCTCTGTTCATAGAACATTCAGATCTATGTTGAACAACTTGTTGTTTCATTTGATTTTGTGTCATAAACAAGTTGTCCTTGAGGATACAGATAATGGATTATTTAGTGTGAATCCTTGGAGGTGCCTCGTACAAAGGATGACACTGATATGGGTTTTTGGCCATACACAAATTCATACGGTGTCATTTTGGTGGCTCCATTATAAGTGGTGTTGTACTGCCATTCCACATGTGGAAGCCATTGTGTCCATTAGTGTGGATGTTCAGAAGCAAAACATCTCAAATACGTTTATAGGAACTTGTTGTCCACATCTATTTGACCATCAATTTGAGGATGATATGTAGTGCTCTTATTAAGATGTGTACCTGTAATTCCTCATATTATTAAAATAAGTTGTAGTAATAATGATGATAAATTTTATGATGCCCGTGTTTTTTCTATTTTGGCTTTGGTGGCTTTGGGTGTGTCTGGGATCCTTTATTGAAAAGTTTCAAATAAATAATTAGATGTCGTAATGATGATAAAACATCATAATTACATTATTAGAAGTGTTGCATACCTTCCTAACCCGAGTGATATATTTCCTACTTTTCAGAGCATCTTCTCCTTTGCATCTTCCTGTAGGGCCTTCCACTCCCTCTTAGAAATAATTGGACGATGCTCATACTTAGTGTTCTTTTGGAGATGAAACCTATATTGGTCTTTCATATATTTTAAATATGTTCCTTTTTTTGAGGAGACTCCATATTTGCAAAAGGAACCCTCACCGAATAAGCCAACCAACCTGTTAATGAGTTCATCTTTTAACTTGGAACTTTGGGAATTCCACCTAGTTTTTTGAGTCTCAGAGCCTCCCTAACAGATTCAAAGATGTTGGCAGACAATATTGTCACCCAATTGAAAATTTTTCCTGATTTATACACATAGTGCGCCATTGGTACTCATTATAGCTTGAAATGGGTACACCCTTCTTCTCCATACAACCTGCAAATTAGTGTTGCCAATATTCGGTAGGGTTCTTTGAAGTATTGGATAGGATATAGTGTACTTCATCATTATATGGAAAGGCTACAGGTCTGGAAATGATGGTGTGTAGCTCACATTTTATGATGTTTTGGTACACCCCTAGGTCCTTTTTCTTCTTTTGGAAAATCTTCATGGATGAAGATTTTGTATATTTCATCTCATGTGGGGAATCCTTGAAGTCCATTGTGGTGATTAGTATCTATTAGCTGCAGGTTATTTGTACTCTTTCCTTGCGCAATAATATTTTCAATAGGTGTCCTTCCCATTCTCATTTGATCTTTCATCATTCTTTGCTTCAAGATCTCTCATACCTAACCCACCGACTAGCTTAGGGAGAAAATCCTTCTGCCAAGCCACTAGATCCGCCTTTCTTTGAGTTGTTCCTTCCCCAAAGAAAGTCCCTTTGAAGGTTTATTATAGCATTTAGTTCATGTTCAGGCACAACTAGTGTTGATAAAAGTTAAAGAGACATGGTTTGTAACATAGAACTGATGAGGGTTATGCACCCAGGAAAATTTAGGGCTCTGAAAAACCACCTTGAAATATTTTTTCATTCTATAAAGAAAGTATTCCCATGAGACATTGTGGAAACAATTCTCAACTAAAGGGGCTCCTGGATATTTGGTTGTAAGGGAACTCCACCGAAATCCTAAAGGTCTTGTGATATGAACTTGAAATGTAATAGGGGTATGGAAAAAAATAGGTGATATTTAGAATAGTTGATGGATGTACCCGAGGCTTCCATAAAGTTCAAGGATCTATTGAAGTGTCATGGTTTCTCTAACTGATGGGATGTTCATCAGAAGAGTATCATTGACAAACTAAATATGGGGATAGAGGATCACCTTTTTGAATATCTCTGGAAGGGGAAAAATTAGCAGAGGGTTCGTTGTTGACCATAATGGAGAATAATGTGGTCAAAGTTAAGGACATGATCCAGTTAAGCCAATTGGTGTCTGAAGCCAAATTAAAGAAGGATATGTTTAATGTACTCCCAACTTAACTTGTCAAATGCCTTTGACATGTATAGCTTGATTAGCATCCTATATTTCTTCGAGGAGTTGAGAGAGTGTATGAGTTCATGGGCTAGGATAATGTCATCAATTATTTTCCTTTCTTCTACATATCTAGTTTGTTTAACGGAAATAAGATGAAACTTCAAAATTTTAAGAGTGTTTGCAATCACCTTTGTTGTAATTTCATTAATCGCATTGCATAGGGATGTAAGGAAATACTTTATAGTGTTAGAATATTTCTATTCTCTAGGAATAAGAGTGAAAAAGGTGGCATGAAGATCAAGCATAATTGTTGTGGTTTTCCTAGAGTCTTCCATGAGATACCACACGTCTTGTTTAACCAAATCCCAATAGGCATGGAAAAAATCTGTTGTGAACCCATCTAGTCTCAAAGATTTTACATCTGGCATATCATTGATTTCTTGATAAAATTCTTCCATTGAGATTTAATTCATTAAAATGTCATTATGTTCTTTAGGTACAAGTTGGGGTGTATGGCGAGTGATCAATTTGATAGCTACCAACTTGTTTGGTTGTGGTTTTGATAGGACACACTTGTAGAAAGAAACAAGTTCTTGTTCTATGTCCCGGTGGTAAGTTAGTTATCTACCTTTACCATATTGTAAGGAAGTTATTTTGTTTCTATGCCTGCACTATATTATCAAATTATGAAAGAAATTATAGTTAATTTCCCCTTCCTTGAGCTATTGAATCATGGATTTTTGTTGCCATAAATTTTTTTCTTACTTATATATTTCATTAAGATACCCTTGGATTATGAGTTCCACTTGATTTATCTCATATTTTCTCCAACCTTGTTGGATATGTTGTTGGATCATGGCCATTTTATTTTCCAAGCCACTCTTGGATTTGAAAATGTAGCCAAAAAAATCCATTATTCCATAAGATTTTGTTTTAAATGGTCAATCCTCTATTGGAACAATTAAATTAGAGTTCCTCGATGAATGGCCACTTGATTCCACTAATTGGAAATGTTATCTTGAAATTCTGGATGTTCTTACCAATTTTTTCAAATCTGAATGCTTTTCGATTAGGCATTCCTCGCGTATCTCTAAATAAACTAACATGCTAGTGATATGAACTATCACTATGCAATACAATATATTTAAAAATAAATCCAAAGGTCAATAGGGATTCAAATATTAAGAACAATCAATCTTTCTTGCAATTTTGTGATATTCCCCTCTTTTATTGTTCCAAGTGTGTACCCCATTCATTATTTCCATGTCAATCAACTTTAGTTTCTTATGGTATCTTAGAAAAATTCACTATCAACATATATTTTGTATAACTTTTCATAAAATGAGGTGATCATATTGAATTCACCACCTATGATCAAATGTTGAGGATCCACTATTACATTTGATTTCCTGTAGCATTAAATTGAGGGTTTGTCATAAATGATTTTATTATGAAGTAACCTACGATTACTCTTACCTTTTGGGAATCTTATATTACTAGATATGACTTTTATTGAAAATGTGTTGGTTGAGTGAGAGGGAATGAGTATTTGATCATTACACTTTGTCCTAAACTTACTAGGAATTTCCCTATTTCCTTGAGGCACCATTTTTTTCCCTTTTCAACCTCTTTTCTTGTCTTCTTCGACCATATTATTCATTTCTTTGAGCTTAGTAACCTTTACTCCTAAAGAGATAGTTTATCCATGTCCTGATGGAATTTGAAATTTGTTGGATTTTCTTTTAGTGATTTCCTATTTTAACCTATGAATATGATCGCTAGGGATTTAGTTGATGTCCCTTTTATGAAAAGCCTTCGAACACTCTTATAGATATATTTCTTAAAGATAAATTTCTTCTCCTCCCTTTGAACCAATACCTTATTCTTCCTCAATGCTAATTGGTGCTTCGACTGGGTTTATTTGTTGTAGAACAATGTCTTGTGTAACTTGAGCTCTTTGTGATTGATGCCTAGGGGGTCATAACTAGTTATTTCCTTGCTTCCCAGTCCTACTTCCTTGGGTGTTGGATTTTACTTAGCCTCATGAACCTGATTAATAGTGGAAAACATATTGTTAGTGAGAATACCTTTGGGTCTCACCCACATAATGGATTTCTTTATGAGTTTTCTTTTGTTGGTCAATTTTGGAAAACTGCTAGGATTAGTTTCTTTAGTGGCATTGTTTGGATTTTTCTATATGTACATAGGACAATATCTAAAAATATCTCTATTCTCATGATATCATTTTCCTATAAAATAGATGTGCTTCTAGTCCAATTTTTTCACCCATTCTGAATCTTGGTAACTCAAGAAGATCGACTTAATTATTGAGACAAAAAAATTCATTTACACAAAGATCCTTTCACATGAAGTGTATTGTCCTTTCTTTTTTTCCTATGATATTTTAATGAATGTTCCTAGGTTATTTCAAATATTGATATGGAAGGAAATATAGATCTAAACCGATGAATAAGAGAAATCCTATTTTTCTAGGAAGAATTTATTGGTCCAGTACTATAAATGTCGGCTAGTAGAGTTAAATAAATAAGGTTTATACTCAAATATTATTTCCTTGTCTTCCATATGATGAAAGATCATTGTACATAAACCTTTTGATCTTGTTTTTAATTCAATGTGCCCTTTTAGCTTCCATCTTGTGTTGATATATCTAATGAGTACTTTATTCATGGTTTAGATGCCTAAAACAATTTTTATTAGTGCATGATCCTACATATATTAAACATACTATGTGATTTTTTCAGATTTGATTTCATGTTAGGTAGATTGTAAGGTTTTGGATACATTAAGCATTGGTATTCTTCGTGCTTTGATCCAACTTTGTACTTCTAGATCAATCAGATCTATTTTCCAATCCTACATCTCCCTCTCCATTGGTTGTCACTATTGTTCTTAAGGAACCCTCATTAGGAGGCCATCTCATGTTGGAAGAATTATTTTTCCTTGCTAATACATCACTATAGGAAGGGGCCCATTCCCCCCCTTCTTGGCCAACCATGCAATTCATATCAAAATGATTCACCTATCAATGAAAACCATGAAACCCTCTATGTTATTCCATTCTTCACACACACACACACACACACACACACACACACACACACACACACACACACATATTTGTTTGCTAGCTTGTCCGTGACCTACGGGACTAGCCTATGCTTGAGAAACTATGACTCAGGGGCATATAAGACGTCAAAATCACCCGGGGATCGCACCCGGCCTGAGCCACACCAACCCTTAACATGGCTGGATTTTTTGTCCCCACAGGTTTCGAACCGATGACTTTAACATCACGGAGTGCCTTAACAACACACTCCGTCACCGACTGTCCTACACCTTGGGGACCACAACTTAAGTTATATTAAAAAATGTACATTATTTATATAACTATTCAAATTCCCTCACACCTCCTATAAGTTTCTAATGGGAATACACCATTTCACCATTTTCATTTTTTGATTAGTGTATTCACTCCCCCTCAATATTGATTCACTTTCTTGATATTTACTAAGTTATATTGGAATCCTTTAATTATATATTCCCCATCTTACTCAAAATGCTTCTAGTCATGAGTTCCTAGATCCCTATATTCTTCATTGGTAGGATAGAGGGCATTTATATTGTACTAATTTCAAGAGTTTCTTCTCTCCTTTGTACAATTGAAATAGTACAAGCATATTATCTAGAGAGCCTCATATACCTTTCAACTCTATTCCTACTATTTCTCTAAGTAAAAACTAGCTCCCTAGGCTCTATATGAATAAGCAATCCCCACCCCCATTAATAAAAAAAGAGTATACCATTGGATTACCTCTACCCTTATCCTTCCCATATTTGTTTTCTCTTCATTCAAACCCAATTTCTTGCCACATATTAATTCATTTCTCTAAAACAAACTTCCTTCTAGGTTATTTTCCCATTAGTCCTTTCATTGGATATACAAACCCTAAAAGATTAAAGCAATGAAACTTCTTCTAAGTTCTTTTGACAATAAACTTGTGTACATAGTTGAGTTTAATAGGGAAGTGTCACTAACTTCCACGATATTCTACCATCTTGCTACCAATTTCACTGATCTCCCTACATCACCAAAAAATTCAAAATTCCTCCTATCAAACATTTAGCTTAAGTTTCTCCTAGCATCCTCTACAACTATAATTATTTCCTGAAACATGAAGATATATGGTTTATATTTATCTACTACTCACCTTATGGATATTTTATTGTGGGAAGATCCAAAACTGTGAATATTCAAGGAGAGAAAAATCATTCCATACCTATTGAAAAGGCCTTAAGGGCCCTAAAAATGATCTTATTCCTTAATTTATATATCTCACTATGTGCTAAATGTAGTGATAAATTCAAGAAAGAACTTCTACCCTTACCAGAATAAAAAATGTAGTGATAAATTCAAGAAAGAACTTCTACCCTTACCAGAATCAAAGGTGGATTGAGAATGTCAAATATTTATATCCACTTCAATCATGGCTTGATCTCCCTAATAACTTCTAGATACAAACTTATGATCATTATTTTTTCTTCGTATCTAAAACATATTCTCATTTGACACTCAATTAGAAAATGTGTCTATACTTGCTTTAGAAACCAAACCGCCTCATATACTAGAGTCTTGAGATTTTAAGATTTAAATATTGGAGTGATTTGTTCCTCTCCCCTTCTCTTTTTTGTACTCACATATTTCATTTCACATGATTCCTTAACTAGATTAAGATCTTGAATACTTACCCCAAATCCCTTAGGGAATTCTGTAAATTTTTTTTTCTTTAGCATGTCATTTCTTTTACCCTTTGTTTTTTACAAGAATCTTGAGAATAAATGATTCTTCCTTACAATTACTTGGAGATATGCGCTTCTCTCTCTTATGACTAAATACCATCTTCATCTTTTTTTTTTTAAGATTGAAAATCTCACCTACTATGGAAGATCCATTTTTAACCTATTTTTGGAGAAAATTTACTTTATAAGTGTCCACATTCCTTGCATATGTTTCACATAAAAGGGATTTCAACATAATCTATCTCATGTCAATAAATCCATCTCCTAATTTCTATGTCCCTAATATTAATAAGGCCATCATTTACATTCAATTCCACACACATATTGGAAACGAAGGCCAGTCTCTCGTTTAAGAAACTTGTTCATCTATATCAGGTAATCTACCCATACAATTTCCTATAGCCTTCACACACATCTATTTCCACAATTCTAAAGGTAGGTAGGGGAGTCCATCTAGTATCAATGGATCAAAACATAGATACTACCCTATTAGGGGAAGGATAACAATGTCCTAATACTAGTGACATTTCACTATTAGATCCCTCTCCCTATCATTTTTTAAAATGGTAATGATCCACCCATCAACACTACAAGGAAAACATGTTTTAGCGGATGTTTTAGCAAAAGAACTTCACACAATTTTTTTGTTAAAAATAATTCTAGTGGAGACAAGTGAGTCAATGATTAACAAAGATTATATCCACAATGTGCCTCTAAAAATTAACTTAATCAATACATGCAACCAATACATTTGCGCGCGCACGCGCGTGCACACACACACACACACACACATATATAAACCAATTTAAAAGTGAAAAATTATACAAGCATATTTCACAAACCAATTAAGAATATGGCATGCCATGTTTTAATATTGTAATATTAAAACATTTATATGTTTCTTTAAGAATCACACTATAATATATATCACCAATTAAGAATATGACATGCCATGTTTTAATATTGTAATATTAAAACATTTATGTGTTTTTTTAAGAATCACACTATAATATATATTTAAGCACTACAAAAAACAAAACAAATTTTGTAAAAGACAATATTATAGAATAATATCACTAATAAATATATCAACACATCAATGTTCTAAACATAATGAAACACCATTGTATATGGGTAAACGGAGCATTAAACTTTCTATGATTTTAACTACAACAATATCATAAGAGAATAATTTTACTAAAAATAGTTTTCTAAAAAATGCATTTCAATTTCAAGTGGAATTACCAATCTTAAGGTTCTAGGTGATTCTAATGGTCATGTAAAGAGTTTCAAAAGAGGGTGATTCTAATGGTTATGAAAAGAGTTTCAAAGGAGGCCTTGCCTATGGAGGATGGAAAATTGTATAAAAAAACTAAATGATAAAGTGCTTTAAAAAAACTAACACATCCTATTATGATAAAGGTCATTTTCTTATTTTCGAGGGTTAGTTCAAATGATCATGACACACACTTATATTTTATCTCCAGAGATAGGGAGGTCACACTACTTTGGATTTACTCTCTTGATGTTGGTAGGGTTAAAAAAAAGGTTTTTTTTTTTTTTTTTTTTTTTTTTTAA
>ML786594.1:777977-856383 GCA_009831015.1 Picea engelmannii | reverse complement strand
ATGAAGTTTCAAATTAAATTTTGTTTTCACGGTTTCATAAAGTACATCCATAGATTAAATGGTTTTTCATGATGTTACATTTTTAACATAGAAATATGAAGTCTCAAGTTAGTTTTTTTTTTTATTTTTTTTCAGGGTTTACATCCATAGATCATGAGGAAGTACTCAAATGGTTTTATGGGATAAGAGATCCTAATGAAAGGATTTGACTACATAGTTTTTATAGATCTATATAACATATGGCCTAATATATATTTAGAAAGAACACAAACTTTCAATAGTTATATCTATTTAAATTGTCAAAAAAAAATCTATAAAATTGACTATTCCAATAATTTGTTTAGAAATTTTAAATAGAAAATCAATATTTTAGAAACAAAATTTTCCCTTTTATTTATTTTTATTAACAAACTTTATCTATTTACAATTCCTTGGATCTATGAGGTTCTCTCTTATGACCAAAAAACATATTAATCTTTTGTTCAAGATTGAAGATCTAATCTACTATGGAAGATCCATTTTTAACTTATTTTGAAGAAATTTTCTTTATAAATGTCCACTATTCATATAAAAGGGATTTCAACATAATCTATATAATGTCAATAAATCCATCTCCAAATTTATATTTCCATATCACTTACCTTCAATTTCACAGAGATCTTGGCAACATACATCGTTCTTTTATTTAGAAAACCTTTTCATCTATATCAAGTAATCTACTCATACAATTTCCTATAGCCTTCAAACACCTTTATTTCCACAATTCTAAAGATAGGGAATTTCCTCTAGCCTTCAAACACCTTTATTTCCACAATTCTAAAAATAGGGAAGGGAGTCTAGCCCATATGGTGGGAACAACTACAGATACTTCTTATAATATAATTTCTCTAATAATGCCCTTTAAGATAACTGTCATGCCCCTAAGATAATCGTTGGATGTACGTCACGTGTCAATTCCAAAGCCCTTGGATCTGACCGTTGGATACATGTCACGTTGGATACATGTCACGTGTCAATTCCAAAGCCCTTGGATATGACCGTTGAATGCATGCCACATGTCGAAAATCAAACGGACAGGTTCGTGCTTGATCATGACCCTTCGATGTCTTCTAAGAAAAAGAAGAAGGCTTCCTCACCTTTCATTCTTCAGGTGAGCCATCCTTCCTCTGAACCTGACTTCTTTATCAATCGAGGTCAGGTCTATCCCTCTCCAATGATTCCCTACCACCTATCTTTCTTGCTCACTAATAGGAAAGAAATACTGCGAAAAATAGGTGTTCTTGGTCAAGCTAAAAGGGTCAGTCTGATTATTCCCTTACTGATCACGCTGGAGCTATCCCACCGGGGTACTTTATATTCCCAATTGATCTCAGGTCTACCATTCGTCCTTCCCTATTGATCTCCCTCCCAAAAAAGGAATCCTTGAGTTTTCGGCAAAGCACGCAATGTATTGCTTGTAGGAATTTCCTAAGAGCTATAGGGGTTAGCTCCCCAAGCTAGCAAAATCATAGTGATGAGGATCCTTCCAGTCCTGCCTACGCTCCCATATATTTTATGAATAGAGTTGCGCGCAGCAAAGCAACATAGTACTAAAGTAAGGCTAGGTTCCAAAAAGGTGGTGAAGCTAGAGCAGAGCATAAAGCATAAATTGAAGGTAGCGATTTTTCGCGCAGTGACTAGAGATAGTGAGCGAGAAGAGACCGTACGATGAAAATGGTTTGGATACTACATCTATTAGAATATCGTACGGCACAAATGGTACGGAATCTGAACAACACGATCGGAGCCACACGATCCCAGCGTTGGATATCGCCACTTGGTAAGTGCAGAGCCGCACGATCTGACCTTGCGCTTTCAGTGAATGAAAGAATACCCTGGTTGCAGCTATCGGGATTCAACCACGGCCGAAGATGTCTGCAAACCGAAAAGGATGCTGAAAACCGAAAACTGCACAGTGGCCAAGACACGCAGTCTTCCCTGGTTGTCCCGTGCCTTGGCATCGAGCCGCTGAATGAGACGGTCGATGGCCCATTCGCTAATCCAGCTGAAGTCCTTGATGCGTGAGAGGCTGAGCATTTCAGACACCATGTTCCGTCGCAGGGTGCGCCATACGGAGCCATACTCGGCCGAATTTACAGAGCACTTGTTAGCGAACGGTTTCCTGGCGAATGCAACCTGAAAGCAGATGCCTCTTCAGACGTCTACTTCTCTTCAAATATAAGACTGCCAGAGAAACCACTAGCAGACGATGGTAGCTTCCCCGGCCGCCCGCCCGCCCGCAAGCTCAGACCACCTTTCCTTGATGCCCACCTCCATAGCTACTGGCTCATCGATTGCTTGCCGATAATGGGCATTCGATTTATTAGATGCAGGATTCAGCACAACAATTTCACTCTTATTCGGCTCTTAAATTCTACCACCAGAGGCGGTCTTAAATCCCGCCAACTAGATCCTGTCCCCATATCTGATCTGATTTTAGTGCCGCCGTATACGACGCCAACTGTTTTCCTTTGTCCTGTAACGAGTTTCTGTGTGGATCAGACACGTAACACGTTGACATAGAGAAAGACATTAATTTTCATATGTAACTTACCTCCCCGGCACTGAATTGCACATCACGAGAGAGTCTTCCACTTTATTTATTTATTTAAGTTGTCCACCAAGACAATTGATAATCATTGAAAAAAGCGACCAAGAGTGACCCTGCCGTCCATTTTCTTTGATTTTTGCATTGATTTCACTGTCATTTTGGTTATTGAACCGCCTCACTTCGGCTCTCCTGAAAAGACTTTTGCATTGATTTCACTATCATTTTTTGGTTATTGAATCGCGTCAATTCTGCTCAGGAGTCTCGCATTCGCATCAGACAGTATTTTGTTTCGTCTGTAATGAACGCCGTATAAAATATGAAAGTGTAAAGTTCGTTGAAACAAATATACAAGTCAGCCCCTGCGAGAGAACTAATCTGTCTGAAATTACCGCAAGCCAGTTAACAATTTCCATAAATTGCCGCAAGCCAGTTAACAAGGGGGAACCTTGTCACGAACTTTCCTACTTTTAACCTAAGTTGGTGTAATAATCCAATTTGAATACTATCCTTGCAGGTGGAAGTGACTTGACCGGATTGTTCATACTTGGAAACATAAGCATATGATTAATTCTATAATTATATTTTCTTTACATTTGTTAGTCAGCGTTAATGATGTTTGGCTTTAATACAGGGATTTAATTATGCTTGAGAAATAATTACGGCTTTAATACAGGGATTTAATTATGCTTGAGAAATAATTACAGGAGTGGTTGGCAGTCATTAAGTGTGCGTTGGACATACCCTATAATCCTAAATGACATCTGTTCGTAACCGTCTGTGACAGTCCTTCCGTGCGCCAAGTGTAAATTCTTGGAATTAGAGTTGGGAGGCTAAATCTTGACCACTCCATGCGTTTTTTTATCTTTCATTCCATTGTTTAGCAATCTTCTAGAGGAAGACATGTTTCCTTGCTAGTTGAGCTAGATGGCACTGAAGTTTTTGTTCAGTTCTTTAGTTTCCTTCACCGGGTTCCTCGGGTTCTTATGTTGCCTACAGATTATGTGTACAATTGTTGTTGTATTCCTTTCACTTTGGTCTGCTGTGTCATTGTAAAATCCTGACATGGCCCTGTTTAGAATTTCTATTCCTATACTGTTGATCAATATCATTTATACTCTTTCGAGGATGGTAGTTTGTCGAAAGTCCTAAGTATCGCGCACATTTCCTTTCCTCGGTATGTCATAACCTTAACGCGGGTTTCGGTTTGGAAAACAATGCTAAGAAAATCTGGTAAGGTTGTGCGCTTTTGGTTCTTATTTCATTCATTATTTTTTTTTTTTGTATTTATCTATCATGATAAACACATTTTGATGCTTGACTAATGATGGGCCCTTATTTTCTTTTCGAAGGTACCCATCAAGCAACAAATTGTCTATGGTTGATCCAGGCGTGCTTCTACACGAAACCCATGTCAGTTTCGGGTTGCTTCTAGTAAGAAAATCCTACCCTAACTCTCTGTCATTGTTATGCAAGTTTGGGTTTCCTTCTGTGATGTTTAAAGGGATAATGTGCAGGTATAGTTTGACCAGGATGGCAGGGTTTTTATCACAAATCCCATTCGAAAATTTATGTAAGTGCCTTTTCTTTTAATGCTTTTCTCTTTTATTTTGCGTGGATATGCTTTCCTCAGGTGCTATACTAACTTTTGTTTCTGTGTCCCTTGGCGTAAAGTATTGGCTTTGCTCCTTGGCCAGGGTATTCAACCTTAAAAAGGTAATTTGGTTTCCAACAGAGTCCTTAATTGAGGATGAAGATTTGATACTATCGTTCAACTTTGAATTTAGTTGAGTGGTTACTAGTACAACGCGATTTAACTCTCTTTGGTCTATATGTAATTCGTTATGCATTCTGAAAGTTTGCATGCAAATGAGTGTTTTGTAATTTTTTTTTTGGAGTTTAAAAAAGTAATATATCATATGTATTTAAAAATGGTTTTTTCTCCTATAGCTTATAGAGTCGGGTCGACATAGTTTGTAATACTGATAACTTATTTCATAAAGAAAATTTCTTGGTTTCTTTTCAGTTATTGTGCTTTACATAGCTAACCGATTTGGTTCTTGTTTGTTAAAATTATTGTTACCTTCTTTAGTGAAAAATAATCTTATCATTCTATTTATATTTTTTATTATGGCAACGACATTATCGTTTTTACATTTCATTTGTTTGTTGCATGTACATAAATTCCTATTGTGTGTATATTCTAGAATTCTTTACTATCATAGATCTATCGTTTTTACAGCTAGCCCTTTCGTTGTGTATACAACTTCCTCTCTGTTTCTTTATCACAATACGGATATCGATTTTGCATCTAGCTTATTCGTTGTATATATAACTTTCTTCTCTCTGTATAGATTCTAGAGTTCTTTGCAACAATAAGTTTATCGTCCTTGCATATATATATATATATATATATAACTTTTATTCTACAATTTTGTTTAAAAACTCTACATTGGATATGGATAAAATATTTGTCTCTGATATTTATCGAACAATTGTATAATAGAATGATATAATGAGAAACAATAATAAATTATTTAAGAACTTCCAATTAAACGATGATACAACAAAATGTCTATAATCACATTTCCACAATAAATAAATCAGAATATAATATACATAGAAACTTGAAGAAACAATATTTAAGTTTAGAATGAAATGAAAGAAATAGACTGCAAGAAAAAACTGCAACTGAGATTTCCTTAGGGGGAAACACACGTCAACTGAGATTTCCTTAGGGGAAAACACACGTCAAGTGGGCTATTTCTCCCAACCTTAGATCATAGCTACCACATATGCCTGCTTTGTCACCCCTGAGTTAAATCCTGATCCAAACCAACCAAATGACTTCTTGCAGAGCATACACAACTCCAATATTTATGTGAAGAGTTTTGTGTCAGTTCAATATTTCTCAGATTTCACATCTAATTCAAAACGACGTCCCATTCTCTTGTTTTATTTTCTTTTTAATATTTTCCTAGGTCTTTGAAACTTGTATGATCCTCTTTCTCATTGACCGCCTCTCAAATTGTTTTTTTTTCATTGACCACCTGTACATTTTATTATTATATGTATGTTCTTAAAAAACTGAGATCTTGTGTCACTTCCATTGAGTTAACTCAACCAATATTCACCACTTGTCCCCCTTCTGTTGTCACTTGGTGGTTCTCTTTGGATCCATCGATTTTCTCACGTGTGTTCCCTCTTTCTCTTTTATTAATAAAATAAAAATTAAAACAATAAAGTTTGAGTTAGATCATTAGGATCAATAATGTAGGATCAATAACGTGTTTTTTAACAAAAAGAATAAAAATAAAATAATAAGTTTAAAATTGGAAATTTCAGGGTATCACACACAACTTTATTCAAACATAAAACATGAAATAATGGATGAATATTGCATTGGGTTGGGAGAACCATCTTTTAGGTGACCTCACCAATGCATTGTATGATTTGATAGGGACCACAAAACTTGGGAACTAGATTATGGGGAACTTGATCTCTGAGTGATATTTGTTGATATTTGTTTATAAGGTTGCAGGAGAAGAAATATTTTATCTCCTTTATTAATAGAACATTCATATCTATGTTGATCAACTTTTTGTTTCATTTGATTTTGTGTCATAAATAAGTTGTCCTTGAGGATACAAATAGTGGATTATTTAGTGTGAATCCTTGGAGGTGCCTCATACATAGGATGCCACTGATATGGGTTTTGGGCCATACACAACTTCATACAGTGTTATTTTGGTGGCTCCATTATAAGTGGTGTTATACCGCCATTCAACATGTGGAATCCATTGTGCCCATAGGTGTGGATGTTCAGAAGAAAAATATCTCAAATAGGTTTATAGGAACTTGTTGACCACATCTGTTTGACCATTAATTTGAGGATGATATGTAGTTCTCTTATTAAGATGTGTAGTTGTAATTCCCCATATTATTAAAAATAAGTTGTAGTAATAATGATGATAAAGTTTATGCTGCCCGTGTTTTTCTATTCTGGCTTTGGTGGCTTTGGGTGTGTCTCACATCCTTTATTGAGAAGTTTCAAATACATAATTAGATGTCGTAATGATGATAAAACATCATAATTACATTATTAGAAGTGTTGCATACCTTCTTGATCTAAGTGGTATATTTCTTTATTTCCAGAGCATCTTCTCCTTTTCATCTTCCAGTAGGGCCTTCCACTCCCTCTTAGAAATAATTGGACGATGCTCATACTTAGGGTAATTTTGGAGATGAACCCTATATTGGTATTTTAGATATTTTAAATATGTGCCTTCTTTTGAGGATGCTCCATATTTGTTGAAGGAACCCTCACTAAATAGGCCAATCGACTTGTTAATGAGTTCATATTTTAATTGGGAAGTTTAGGAATTCCACCTAGTTTTTTGAGTCTTAGAGACTCCCTAACAGATTCAAAGATGTTGGTAGACAATATTTTCACCCAATTGAAGATTTTCCTTGATTTAGACACAGTGTGTGCCATTGGTACCCATTCTAGCTTGAAATGGGTACACCCTTCTTCTCCATACAACTTGCAAATTAGTGTCGCCAATATTCGGTAGGGTTCTTTGAAGTATTGGATATGATATAATGTACTATATTTTATAGTAAAGGGATTGTATTCAGCCCACCATTCTCTAACTAGTTCGTCCATTTTTGGTTTTTCCCTTGTGAAGGTATCTAGAAACTATTTTTTAAGTACACTTTTCATTTCTCCAGTTGGTACCTTTTACGTATGTCATCTAGATGTAAAGAGGTGATAGGGGATCATGCTTCATTTAATATGGTATATGTGCTTGAATATATATGTGAATAAACCCATATGACTTCATCATTATATGGCAATGATGGTGTGTAGCTCACATTTTTTGATGTTTTGGTACACCCTTATGTCCTTTTTCATCTTTTGGAAAATCTTCATGGATGAAGATTTTGTATATTTCATCTCATGTGGGGAATCCTTAAGTCCATTGTGGTGATTAGTATCTATTAGTCGTAGGTTATCTAGATTCTTTCCTTGAGAATTAATATTTTCAATGGGTGCCCTTCCCCTTCTCATTTGATCTTTCAACATTCTTTGCTTCTGAAATCTTGCAGAATTCAAAACGTTATAAGGGTTTTGTAATAAAACTCGAACATCACTATAAATTGATAGAGAATTAGAATTAGCAAGAAACTTATGCACATGAATTCACAATTAGCTAGGGAGACTTTTAGCATATTTATTTCACACTCTTTAACTAGAAAAATAACCATTACAATGCTCACACTAGGCTAATAGTAATTGCTCACCAACTTTCTTCTTTGTAATTAATGAATTCAAATTGGAACTCATATTAGGTGGGAAAAGTACAAAGATATTAATTCCACTAGAAGAACTCATTTGGAAAGAATATCTTTGGAAGAATAAGCTTGTGAGAAGATGGGATTTTGGAAGAATAAGCTGACGGGATAACTCTCTTCGAGAAATCCTTTTAGAATATTGGCTTTCAGGAATTTTTTTTTGGAAGATTTACTCCAAAGTGAATCATTTTGGGAAGACTCATCCTCAAGAGAATGAATATTAGTTTCCCAAAGCCAAGCCTGATGAGTATTCACCGAAATAATATTCAGGGTAACACATTGGAAAGAGCACTAAAAGGTACTTAGTGAGGAAAATAAGTGCACATGGCTAATGACACTTTCATGATTTAAAAATATAACTCATTTCCAATATAATGGGATCAAGGGTTCCCAATATAATATGAAAACATAATTCATGAACATCCCTATCAGGAGAACACTCGTAGGAGGAAGGAGTTCCTTGGAACAATGCATTCGAGAAGAGTCATTCAGGAAAAAAACTTGGTGATTTGACTTTATGATGGACTGCATATGAAAAAGGGGAGACCGAAATGCTTGTGTATTCTTTATTTCAGGAACAACTTCAAGAAATATAATATAACTTTACGACGAGGAAAATACTGAAGAGTTGAGACTAATGATATTGTGGGTTGCAGATTTCTAAAAGGCCGTAAAATGATTTAACATAAGATTATGATGGGGATATCTCGAAAAGGTAAGTTTGATAAGATTGTGGTTTTTGGTTTGTAGGAAAAACATGAAGAAACGCGAAATGGAATTTTTGATAGAATGAATATGAAAGGGTAATCCCTGTAGGTATGCAACTCTTGGATTTCAGAAAAAAAATTATGAGCGTGATGAAATATATTTTAGATGGAAAGAAACCAAATGAAAAGAGTTTGATAGGATTGTGGGTTCTTGTTTTGGAAAATACAATTAACACTATGGATCATCATGTGTGAGTCTGATTAGAACAGAGGATGATATCAGATCAATTAAAAGTGAACTAGGATGAATAAGGGCTTAAATAATCCAATAATGCTTCAAATAATTCGAAAAATGAATAACATGGAAGAGGAGATCAAAGGTGAATGAGAAAAAAATACCATCTTCTATAAATAACACAATATTTTTCAAACCTAAGGAAATACTCTTTCCCTTCATACTTTATGTAGAAATTTTGGTAGGGTCATTGTTGTTGTGAATCCAATAATGACTAGAATTTTTCCTTTCCTTAGCTAGTAGATTAGATAAATGGTGTTGTAAAATAGGTTGAGTCATTAATCTTGGAAGTTTCTGCCAAGAGTCTTCCTAAAAAAGAGTTGATCTTCCATCTCTTATTTCCTAAAAACAATGATTTTGGGTTAAGGATCTATTTTTCCAACCAGTATCCCAAATCAAGGAGCCAATCTTGTCCCCTCCCATCCTTGATCATCTAGGTAGCATATTTCTTTCTCCATATTTTACCCCATGGTAGGTTTCCACTAGAAGGCATTTACACCAAGTTTTAGATCCTAGAATAGAGATTCAGGTTTCAGGATCTCTCATACCTAACCCACCGGCTAGCTTAGGGAGAAAATCCTTCCACCAAGCCACTAGATCCACCTTTCTTTGAGTTGTTCCTATTTGAGAGAAAGTTCCATTGAAGGTTTATTATACCTTTTAGTTCATGTTTAGGCACAACTATTGTTGATAAAAGATAAAGAGGCATGGTTTGTAACATAGAATTGATATGGGTTATGCACCCAGGAAAATTTAGGGCTCTGAAAAACTACCTTGACATACTTTTTCATTCTATAAATAAAGTATTCCCATGAGGCATTGTGGAAACAATTCTAAACTAAATGTGCTCCTAGATATTTGGTTGTAAGGGAACTCCATCAAAATCCTAAAATTCTTTTGATATGAACTTGAAATGTAATAGGGGTATGGAAAAAAAGAGATGATATTTAGAATAGTTGATGGATGTACCCGAGGCTTCCATAAAGTTCAAGGATCTATTGAAGTGTCATGGTTTCTCTAACCGATGGGATGTTCATCAGAAGAGTATCATTGAAAAACTGAAGATGGGGATAGAGGATCACCTTTTCGAATACCTCTGGAAGGGGAACAATTAGCAAAGGGTTCATTGTTGACCATAATGGAGAAGAATGCAGTCAAGGTTAAGGACATGATCCAATCAAGGAAATTGATGACTGAATCCAAAGGAAACAAGGATATGTTTGATGTACTCCCAACTTAACTTGTCAAATGCCTTTGACATGTATAGCTTGATTAGTATCCTAGATTTCTTCGAGGAGTTAAGAGAGTTTATGAGTTCATGGGCTAGGATAATGTCATTAATTATTTTCTTTTCTTCTACATATCTAGTTTGTTTAGAAGAAATAAGATGAAACATCAAAAGTTTAAGAGTGTTTGCAATCACCTTTGTTGTAATTTCATTAATCACATTGCATAGGGATATAAGGAAATACTTTATAGTGTTAGAATATTTGTCTTCTCTGCGAATAAGAGTGAAAAAGGTGGCATGAAGAGTAGGGAGAATTATTGTGGTTTCCCTAGAGTCTTCCATCAGATACCACACGTCTTGTTTAACCACATCCCAATAGGAATGGAAAATATTTGTAGTGAACCCATTTGTCTCAAATATTTTACATCTGGCATATCATTGATTTCTTGATAAACTTCTTCCATTGAGATTTACCTCATTAAAATGTCATTATGTCATTTAGTTACAAGTTGGGGTGTATGGAGAGTGATCAATTTGATAGCTACCAACATGTTTGGTTGTGATTTTGATAGGAGACACTTGTAGAAATAACCAAGTTATTGTTGTATGTCCCGGTGGTAAGTTAGTTCTTCACATTTACCATATTGTAAGGAAGTTATTTGGTTTCTATTCCTGCACTATATTATCAAATTATGAAAGAAATTAGAGTTAATTTCCCCTTCCTTGAGCCATTGAATCATGGATTTTTGTTGCCATAAAATTTATTCTTACTTATATATTTAATTAAGATACCCTTGGATTATGAGTTCCATTTGATTTATCTCATATTTTCTCTGACCTTGTAGGATATGTTGTTGTATCATGACCATTTTATTTTCCAAGCCACTCTTGGATTTTAAAATGTAGCCAAAAAAATCCATTATTCCATAATATTTTTTTTGAAATTGTTAAGCCTCTATTGGACCAAATAAATTAGAGTTCCCTGATGAATGGCCACTTGATTCCACTAATTGGAAATTTTATCTTTAAATTTTGAATGTTCTTACCAATTTTTTAAATCTGAATGTTTTTCGATTAGGCATTCCTCGTGTATCTCTAAATAAACTAACATGCTAGTGATCTGATCCATCACTATGCAATAATATAGATTTAAAAATAAATCCAAAGGTCACTAGGGATTCAGATATAAAGAACAATCAAGCTTTCTTGCAATTTGGTGATATTCCCCTCTTTTATTGTTCCAGGTGTGTACCCCATTCATTATTTCCATTGCAATCAAATTTAGTTTCTTATGGTATCTAAGAACAATTCACTATCAACATAGATTTTGTATAACACTCTTTTCTTCTCATAAAATGAGGTGATCATATTGAATTCACCACCTATGACCAAATGTTGAGGATCCACTATTACATTTGGTTTCTTGTAGCATTAAAATTGAGGGTTTGTGATACATGATTTTATTATGAAGTAACCTACGATTGATCTTACCTTTTGGGCATATTATATTAATAGAGATGACTTTTATTGAGAACTTGTTGGTTGAGAGAGAGGGAATAAGTCTTTGATCATTTCACTTTTTCCTAAACTTACTAGGAATTTCCCTATTTCCTCGAGGCACCATTTTTTTCCTTTTTGACCTCTTTTCTTGTCTTCTTCGACCATATTCTTGGTTTCTTTGAGCTTAGTAACCTTTACTCCTAAAGAGATAGCTTATCCATGTCCTGATGGAATTTCAAATTTCTTGGATTTTCTTTTAGTTATTTCCTCTTTTAACCTATGAATATGATCGCTAGGGATTTAGTTCATGTCCCTTTTATGAAAAGCCTTTGAACACTCTTGTAGATATGATGCAGACCCCCTACCTCAGCAGGGTTCTATGACCTCTCGGTCTCTGGATCGATCTTCTTCTGAGCTGAAATGGCTCTTCGGGCTCTTGTTGGAACCCTTTGAATGAATCCACAGGTCCCTTTAATTCCCTGGCACAGGCCTTGAGAAAACCTATGCACGCGCTTAGCTTTCAAATCTCTTCTTTGTTCTGAACCAACACACCTTTCACGTTTCGGGGTTTCGGGACTCCTTCATGCGAGCTCTCCCAGGTTCCTTGTCCCTCCAACTCCCAGTATCCGAAACGCCGAAAATGGCTTAATGACTCTGGATCGCCCCTTAGCCCCCGTCCATGTGACCACCACTCTGTGACCACGCGCTTAACGACAAAGTGCTACCGACCTTTCACGATTCGGGATTTCGCGATTCTGGCTGCAACGATTTTTGGTCCTTCAAACTCTTAGGGCTTGAAATGCCGAAATCTACCCGTGACCACGGTCCACTTTTTGGGATTTCAGAATTCCCGATTTTGCGATTTTGGCTGCAGATGGTTCTTGGTCCTTCAACCTCCCGGGTCTCGAAATGCCGAAATACTACCCCTTAGAGAACCTTTTGGGGTTTTCCCTAAACTTTGACCATTCACCACATGTCCCCTTTGTTAGCACTGGAAGTCACTCCTGGATTGCTTGCAGAAGCAGAGCCCAACGCCCATCAGTTTATGTCACGATTTGTTTTAAAGGGATGATCAAATGGAGGTAAGACTCAAGGAAATATCATTCGAACTCAGGGACTGAGTCTGGTATGTAAAGAACAAAGGAGGTCTGGAATCCTAACTTCAGCCAGTGGGTTGATTAAAAGATGATCAGGTGGAAGACTTAGTAGGAAGAGTGAACAAACAACTTGGGCAACAGGCTTTCGGCAGTTTGCAGAAGAAAGACTCTGAAAGCAAGATTCGTTTGTTTCAGGGTCTCAAGGAACTAAAAGGGGACTTGACTGGATCCTCCAATTCCAAGTCACTCAGCACTGGGGAAACAACAAGAACTGATTAGAGACAGTGCAACTATTACAATGATCCATTACAACATCATCCTATAAAGGTACAGCTCGACTGGATCCTCCAATATCGAGATACTCTAACACAGTGTAAACAGAGACATGAAAGAAACTAGCATTCATAAGGCAAGAAGTCTCAAAATCTCATACATAACCAGAGTAACAATGCTTCATTAAAAATTTACAATTGGGAGCTCAACTCAACCATCGATACCCCTCAAAATGTCCAAAAACTTCTCTAAATACTTAGAACAAAAACATAGAAGCCAATTCCAGACATCGCATTGAAGACATTACATCTGCATGCTTACTGCACCTGCACTCTCTGGACAGTCGTGAACTTTAGTTAGACGCAATCGCACTGCAAAAGGACCTGTGAATGAATTGACAAACTTACAGTCACTTTCGGACTTTCCATTTATGGTGGAAACAATGTCCAACCACCATCAACTGCTGCAATAACTGCTTTATCTGGACCGGGAAAGGCCACGGTCGACTCTGTACCTACAGGACATGGGGGCCTTCTCATTCTTCTGTTTGGATTTGCTCGGAGTATTTATGGTGAGACTAGCGGGTAGACGCGAAGTTCGAATGGACAGTGATCAGGCAGGGGTGACTTGGCATGCTTGGTGTGGATATGAGATGAGGAGAGGCCATGTGGATGGATATGGCAGAAGGAAAGCGATAGGACAAATTCAAGTGGCAGAATCCATGGGTTTTGAAGTATACGAGCCAGGTGGAGGAACACAGGGGCCGGGAAACTGTGGTCGGCATGACATGGGGATATGACGTGGCGGCAAGGGATAGGTATGTGATGAGGCTTCGGGTTTTCGGGGATTCGAGATTAGCGAGTTTGAGATGCGCGAACTCCTTGCCTCTGGGATCTCCGATATCCCGATGAGCGATGAGCCCCTCCTCCTAGGAGCTAACCCCTACCGACTAGGGCATGAACCATATGACCATCGCCTCTGTGTGACCGTGGTCAAACCCTCCATCGGAGTTTCGGCGTTCATGATGACATGATGTCTGCATCCACGAGACTCGCGATTTTTCGATTGCCGATGCGCCTTTCGTGCTAGCCCTTTGACTAGGCCTTGGTCCAAGCGACCACTATCATATGCCCTCGACCATACTTTCCATCGGGATTTTGCGGTTTGCGATGTCAACAAGCACGCATCCTCCAGACTCGCGATTTACCAAAACCCGATGGCTCATGGCCGTTGACCTGTCAACGGTCCACTTCCTGTCACGAAAGCCTGCCACCTGTCCTCCATGATTGATAGTTGTTCTCTGCCGATCGGGAAATCGCGTATCACGATTCTGCGATGCATAAAACTTTCACTCCCAGGATCTCCAATATCCCGATGGCTTCAAGTTCCCCGATGGGTGTTTCCCTGCTGACGCCGATCTTCCACCACGCGTCCTTTCCCAAATGGACGGTCTGGATCTCTTTCACTACTTCTCACGTCCATGATTAGGCTTGCTTGTTTAACTCGATCCCTAAGTATATTTCTTCTGTGTGCTGCGCTTGGGCATCTATCGTGCAATCCTGCAGACGTGCATACCTTTGTTCCCCGGTACCACAATTGTTGCTAACATTAATCTCCATGGGGGATAGAGTCGTCCCTGAGTTGCTCTAAGGACTCATTTTGCAGTTCCAGTGCTTCACTGTTGGGCTATGGAGTCATTATTAAGCCGCAGAAATTAAAACAGAAACAAACCAAGAAACAAGAAGAACAATATTTTCAAACAAAGGAGCCATCGGAGGCTCAGACAAAACATTTCTTCAGGAAGTGCCCATTCACTGGGCAGTTAAAGACTTCTTCACCTTCCAAATCTTGCAACTTGTATGTGTTATTTGAGAAAGTCTCAGAGATTCTGAACGGCCCAATCCACAGGGCTTGAAATTTGCTGTGTTTACCCTTATCTTGTTTAGGAGCATCCCATTTCAGCACCAGGTCTCCCATATGGAACCGCTCCTTCTTGGCCTTCCTATCGAAGACCTGCTTGATTTTTTGCTGATGTTCCTGAATCCTATCTACTGTCTGTTCCCTGGCCTCCGGGATCTCTACTAGCTGATGAATCCTTCTGACCATGTAGTTGGGCTCTTCTTGATAATCCTGGAGGAATTTCGCTACAGGATGGGCTAGCTGGGAAGGGAAGACAACTTCGGCTCCGAAGACTAACTGGAAAGGGGAGAGATCTGTAGATCTCTTTGTAGTCACCCGATCAACCCATAGGGCAAATTTCAGCTTTGAATTCCAAGCCCTTTTGTTGTCTTCCAACAACCTTTTGATGATCCTTATCAAGCTTTTGTTGGAGTATTCTGCTAGACCGTTTCCCTGTGGATAATATGGAGTGGAGTGAATCAATTTGATCCCGAACTGCTCACAGAACTTGGTTAGTGGTTTGGACCCGAAAGCAACTGCATTATCAGTGACAATCTTATTTGGGCAGCCGAACCTTGTGATGAGGTCCTCCAAGAATCCAATGATTACCTTGTGGGAAGCACTCCTGGTGGGGATAGCTTCAATCCACTTGGTAAAGAAATTTGTAGCAGTCAGGATCCACCTGTGCTGCCCACTGGAGGCAGGGTGAATTTCTCCAATGAAATCTAGGCCCCACTGTTGGAAAGGCCCTGAAACCACCACCGGATTCAACAACAGAGATTTGAGCTGTTGCTTTCCTGCAAAATTTTGACATTTGATGCAGGCTCTGACCTTTTTACAGACATCAGCGAACATGGTAGGCCAGTAGTATCCAGCCCTGAGGATTTTGTGGGCTGTGGCTCTCCAGAAATGGTGCCCTCCACACAGGCCGCTGTGAAATTCAGCCATGATCATCTCGGCCTCTGGTGGACTCATGCATTTTAAAAGCACCCCCAGGGGGTCTTTCCAATATAACACTTGATCGATCAGGCAGTACCTAACTGCTTTGAGCTTTAAAGCTCTTGCTTTGCTTTTTTGTAGGCCGTCTGGAGGCCGCAACTCGTGCAGAAAGTATATTACATCCTTATACCAAGGACATCAAGCCAATGGGGGCTCTCTTTGATGGTCTTCGTCCGACAGTCGATGCTGTTGAATACCTGAGCATTCGTTGATGAAACTTATCCCCAACGCTTGGCAGTTTGCTTCAGCCAACAGTTTGGCTAAACCTTGCCCTTTGATCAATTTGGTTGGCTTTATCTCCAGGTTGAATTCCAGGATTTTGGCTATCCATTTACTTCTTTTCCCGTCTATGTCAGGCTGAATAAGAATGTCTTTAACAACAGCTGAGGGGACATAGGCGATGATTTTTGATTGCAAGGCATATATTCTAAAAGCTTTGAGAGCTTTTACCAGAGCATAAGCCTGCTTCTCCATAGTGTCATACCTCACTTCGGCATCCCTCAATGCTCGGCTGAAATAAGCAATAGGCTACTCTAGCCCACTGTCATTTGTCTGTAATAGAACAACAACCACTGTGTCAGGTGAGGCAAAGGAGAAGATAAGGAAGTCCTTTGAGTAGTCGGCACTGATAAGCATGGGAGCTTCAGTCAAGGCATTCTTGATTTGTTCAAAGGAATGTCGAGATTGATGGGTCCACCTTACTTCATTCTCTTTCTTTAACATGGCTATTATCAACTTTACCTCCTCAGCAAAGTTAGGCACAAATCTCCTCAGAAAATTAATTTTACCGAGGAAAGATTGGACCTCCTTCTTGGACCTCGGGATCGATAAGGCTTGTATCGCCTCAACTCTGTTGGGGGCAATCCTGACTCCTTCTGCTGATACTATGTGGCCTAGTAACTTTCCCTCCTGCAGGGCGAATAGAGATTTCTTGGGGTTTAATGAAATGCCAAACTTTCTACATTTCAAGAAAACTTTTCTGAGATGGCGACGGTGTTGTTTATCAGATTTTGAAAATATTGTGATGTCATCCAGATAAACAACCATGAATTTATCCTTTTCCCCGATGAAAGCTATGTCCATGGCATGCTGGAAAGTCGACCCTGTGTTCATTAGTCCAAATGGCATCTTAGCATACATGAATGTGCCCCATGGAGTGGTGAATGTTGTCTTTTCCCTGTCCTTAGGCAGAATACAGACCTGTGTAGCCAAAGAAACCATCAACCATGGACATCCTGGAAGCTCCTGTCACCCTCTGCAGTATATGTTCCATCTTTGGCAATGGGTAGTTATCCTTCCATGAGCTCCTGTTCAGGTTTCTGAAATCTACACAGAGTCGGATTTCTCCATTATTTTTCCTCACTGGCACCAAGTTGGCCACCCACTCTGAATATCTTAGTGGCACAATGATCTGAGCTTGAGGCAACTTCTTCACTTCCCTCTCCATGATAGGCAACAACATGGGATTAATCTGTCTCAACTTCTGCCTGAACGACTTTGCCTCTTCCTTTAATGGAATTTTATGCTCGATGACAGAGGTGTCATAGGTTTTGAGGTCTTTGTAGGTCTAGGAAAACACATCAGCAAACTCCCTCAAAAGTCCAATGTATTCAGACCTCTGCTCCTCTGTCAGACTCTGATAATTTGACAAACTTGGGCTCACCCTTGGTCCAAATGTTGCACTGAATAGTACCAACGTCCTCCTCTGAGACTTTTCCCTTTAACGATATGTCATTTCCATCAAAAAGTCTTTCCAAAGGAACCAGTCCTCTGGGAATGTGGTTGCTGGGCAGCTGTACAATGTCATGCCCTGCAATCTTGTTCAGAAAATTACCCCCATCAAGCTCTTCCTTTGAGACGACATCTTGGTCAATGTGCATTTCTGAAAATTCCTTGACAGTCTCCACGAACCTCTTGACCTTGAGGTCATCCTCGAATACCTTCCAATGTTTGACGTTGTCAGGTACGGAGGGTCTGTATTTTACCTCTACATCATATCTGAATTTGGGCGGAAAGGGTACTTTGAAATTGCTAACCGATGTAGCCAAGGAATCTGCCAAGGTGTTCCCTTCTCTTGGGATGAAAGAAATATTAAATGCTGAGAAGAAACTGTCAATAAGGTCCCAAACCTCATTCCTGTAACTCCTAAGTTGAGGATGCTTAGCCTGATAAGCGTTCCCGACCTGCTGAATCACCAACTCTGCATCTCCAAAAATTGCTACTTCTTGAATTCCCATTTCCTTTGCGGCTCTTAGCCCCAGGATAAGAGCTTCATACTCTGCCACATTATTGGTAACTCCAAATTCTAATTTGTATGACAAAGATATGGTTTCCTGAGCAGGTGACACAAAAACCACCCCATCTCCAACGCCTTCTTGGGAAGAGGCTCCATCAAAGAACATTTTCCAGATTGGGGTGATGAAGGGAGGAACTACAGAGAGAATAGTGGGTTGCTTTCTGAGTTTGAGAGGAGGCTCGAGGGCATGTGTGAGTTGTAGCAGACTGGAACCTAAGTCGGTGTCCAAGGCAAAGATGGGATGATTGGTAGGGTTGGCTTCATCACTGATTATGTAGGCCAGTTGGGCTTCCCTGTATAGTCTTCTATGCTCTCCTCCAAACACTGGGATAGTAGCATATGTGAAGTCCATATGCAAGGTTCCCCCCAGTCTTTTTTATCCAAGATCTTGATAATAGCATACCGAACTTGGGGGGGACATCGACTACTACAATATCCATGACCACACTCTTCATGGGCAATTGAAACAAGGTCACAACCAGGTCTTTGATAACTCCAAGGCGCTGAACTCTCCTAGAGTCGAAGGAATAAAGGTCATGATAGGCTCGGGTAACTTCTATCCCTAACTCCTCCATGACAGTTTTGGGCATGAGGTTGTGAGAGGCCCCTGAATCCATCAAGCATAGCACTTTATCATGTACGTTCAGGGATGTGTAGAAAGAGGGGGATGAGTCATCTCTATTTTCTACCATGGGGCCCAGGACAATTGTTGGCTTTTCATCTTGGAGGTTTATGGAGTCTGAGGGAAGGTATGAGGCTCCAGACTGTAAAAGTTCAGAGAAGCGCTTTTTGAATTCGTCATGTTTAATCAGCTCAGTGAGGGGCATAGGGATCCTGATCTTTTGGATCTCATGCTTGAAGTTGAAAGAAGCTGTGGGTTTTGGGATTTCTTTTATTTTAGGAACATGATTATGGACAACGGGAGAGAGGGGTTGGGCCTTCTTACCTCTATGACCATCTGCTACTGCATTAGCAGGCTTTTCTGTTCTAGTAGACTGCTCAAGAATAACAGGTGCCACTGTCCTTTTGTCGGACCTCAGGTTATACCTGTCTCAGCCGCCGCTAACCTTGTCTCCCTTTCTCAATTCATTTAGCTGACTGCTCATGAGAGACTCCTCGTATGCGGATTGAGTCAGATGAGGAAAATGAGGAGTGTCTTCTAAGCAGTGGATTTCAGGGCCCAACTCATCTGTCTCTCTTTCTTCCTCATTGACCACCAAATAATTTCTCGGTCCAGTACTATAAGTGTCAGCTAGTAGAGTTAAATAAATAAGGTTTATACTCAAATATTATTTCCTTGTATTCCATATGATCAAAGATCGTTGTACACAAACCTTTTGATCCTAGTTTTAATTCAATGTGCCCTTTTAGCTTCCATCTTGCTGTAACAACCCGCTCTTGTGCACACATGATTTGACTTATTCATTGAGGAAACTTGTGTTCAAGTGATTCAATTTAGTATATGTTTTTCTGTTTTGCTTATGGCTTATGATGATGATGTTGCTGGATTATGATGTTATGTTATTTGATATCTATGTATAGACAGGTGCTATTGATGGGTTTCTCCTAAGTGTGTAGGGCACTTGACAGATTGAGGATGTCGATGGCATCAATGGACATCCTTGGACTCTGGATCGATTCAGGGAGTGGACTATATATGGTTTGGGTATTTCTATTTATGCACATGTGACATATGATCAGGTATATTATGATGTTATTATGGATCATTGAAAGTGTTTCGTTGATGGATTTAGGATGGTGACTTCTTTCTAATCAGACTCACATAAGGAGTAAAGGGGCCATGCATTACAAACAGATATTGAGGGAGAGGTGTGGAAGCAACCCTGTCACAACCTACTAGCACTCCTACCATGGATCGAATTGTAGGTTAACGATTAGCTAGTTCGAGAGATCCATGATGTCGTAAGGGCATACTGAGATAGTCGCTTATGAAGATTCTAAGGGGAACACAATAAGGTATGGTCCTCATTCCTTAGAGGCCCTTAATCTCTCACAAGGTCACCTGATGGAGTATTGACTCCAAGGGTTGGACAACTACCAAAATTAGTCAAAGGAGAGTGACACCCTTAGAGCACGTGGTGTGTCTTGAAGGGAACCTCACATAAATAAAACTTGAAGAAAGGCGAGTTGTGCCCTTGGAGCATGTAGTGCATCTTGAAAGACACATCACATAAATAAAACTTGAATAAAGGTGAGTGGCACCCTTGGACCATGTAGTGCATCTTGAAGGGCACATCACGATTTTAATAAAGGTGAGTCAATGAACCTAGGTGCCTAGAAAACAATTTTTGTTTTGACATTGTTAGACTTAAAATAATTATTAAGTGATTAATTTCTATAATTATAAAATCCCCTAAAAACAATTCTAATCCTAGTTTAAAAATTTGAGCTTAAGTTTAAAGTGGGTAATAATACTAAAGAAATTAAATTATAAATTTAATAAATGGTGGGGGATGAAGAAAAATCAAGTTAGGAATTGAAAGAGTAAAAATTTGTATCTAAAGATTTAGTTATATAAATATGTGCAAACAAATACCAAATTGAAACTAAGATAAGAAAGGAAATAAATGTAAAAAGGAATGTGGAAGCATAGAAATGAATCTAGTCTAGTCTAAGGAACTTTCCTAAATTAAACACAATTATGTTTTAGAAAGGTGTTAGCCATTAAAAAGGGAATAAAGAGACAAATATGAGTGATTTATGAGTGATTTTAGGATGGGTGAGGGAAATCAACATTTAATTAAATTAAATAGTGAATTTTTGGTGCAACTAAGGGAACGGGTGACAAGTGTACGGGGGATATTAATTCCTAATTAATTTTTAAAAATAAATTAAATGCGCAAATGGGAAGTGGTCACTAAGAAAAATTCTATAAAACAAATGGTTGAGAAGAGGAATGAGGGATGACTGGTATGAGTACAGTTATGCTGCCAAAATTTCTTTGACTGATTTTTGTTGTGAGAGTTGGGATACCCAGCTCAAAAAAGAGAGTGGTAGCTCAACCTTGTGAGGTGAGCTGGGAGCTAGAGTTTTCTGGTTATGTTTGTGCATGGCCCCTTTGCAGCTTGGGGGGCTAAGAGGGAATAAGAGTACCCCTAGCATTGGCTGGGAGGTATCGGCGAATTTGTTCGATTAGTAAGCTTGAAAACTTTGCGTAGGATATCATATTGGAGACCAATACCACATTATACCAATCTATTGTTTACGATACTGTTATTTTTTTGTCCTTATGGTAAGAAGGAAGTCTATTCAAACAATGAAAAGTTTTCCATTTCCTTTCTTAAATTATGTTGTGTATCTATTATATATGGAACGTTTGTAGACATTTAAAGATATAATTTTTGAAATCTCAATTAAATTTTGTTACCTATTAGTGGTTGAATTGAATCTGCTTCCCATTGCGATACTCAATGGGTCACGAAAGAATTTTTCCTTGTGTATGTTGAGAATAAGTTAGATTTGAAGAAAAATAATTAAATTGTGCACTGTTCCCACCCTGACAAATCGTGTTTAAAAATATTTAAATTGAAGAGTTAATAAGTAAGATCAATTATGTAAATTTCTCCCAATGAATGCCACCTTAGAAGATCAAGATATCACCTAGATCGAGGTCCTTTTTGTTATTGAAGGAATCTCGACTGATTTTCTTAGTTTAATATAGAAACAATGCAACTGTAACTGTGTGTCTTACATGTTCTTACCCGAGAACCCTTAGTAGCTCTTGAGAAAGATGGAGCAGGACATAATAGTTAGTATATCATGTTTTTAAAATTATTTATTTTCTTCCTGGAAATAGCATAGTGACAATGGCATCGAACCCTTAACTGAAGCGAATTCCGTTATGTAAATCACCTGAGTGTCTAGTCTATTGTATTCTTAACTTTTAGGATCTCAGTGGATGAAGGAATCCCTATACCAAGCGTTGGGTGGTGGGTAGTCTACTAATATTCCTGGTGGGATTGAAGCTTTAGCTTCATACTTATGTTAATCTCTGACAGAGATAACACATGTATTCCCATTGTATTCTTGACCTAGCTAGTCGAGCCTTCTAGACATCTGTATTGACTATGTGTGTGGTGAGGAATGTGGCGTGCCCTTTAGATATAAGGGTATTATGTTGATATTCCTTATTGGCCTTCTCTAAGCATGTCAATGCCCTATTCTTAATGTGTTTCTCAAGACTCCTCTACTGGGTGACTTAGTAAGCTGTGTAGTTGGTTGTCCCAATTCCTTTCTCTTGGGACCCATATTTAACCGGAGAGATCTCTCGTTGGGTTAGGATATGTTATCCATGGATAACATAGTACCTCTATTGACTTCCCTTTTGTATAATTTTTGGAAGGAGATCACATTCTTAATTACTTCTTGAACCCAAACACATTTCGAGTGCTATTACATAAACCTATGTAAATATCAACGTAGTGCAGGGAGGTTAAGACATGTTTAGGATAATAATTTTTACTCCTCTCTAAAGTTTTGGTAATACTATTTAGATGAATCTTGAAATTTTCCCCTGAGTCCTGAGTATATTTTGTTGTAGAATAGGGAACTTCAAGATCTATTTTGGAAGGTTGGTGACTTGGTTTAATTTTCGATTTAGGTTTCCATTTTCGAAGTTCAAACTTCTCACCTCAGTTTTATATGGAACTTCCTTTATTTACTGGCAGACTCCAGGCAACCTGGCATTGTACCTTCAAGTTACGAAATGACTGGTGTAACTTCTGGAACAACTCAAATTTCTTCTTGTGAGGAACTCTCTTGGCACCTTGTGTCATAATTCTTCCTTTATAGCTATCACTCAACGTGGCATGGACTTCCCTCTTGTTCCACTTAAACCCTTAATTCACCATATCATTAGTATTCAAGTTGTACTTGGAGGCTAGATCCTTAGCGAACAATTTATGTCTTAAGAACCTTAAATGAGTATCAATCTGCTTTTAACCTTGCTTTTGTTGAATATTAATTAACATCATTAATACACTCCCAAGAATGATGGATTTTAGTTATAATTAACTAAGATTCTTCCAAAGTTGAGACAATCACTTCCTTTTCTTACTTAAAATTGGATTGACTAGTTAGTATTAGAATTTGTATTTGAAACTTTTATCTTGGTGTCCAAGAGAGGTGGGATGGTTAAATGGTATGATTGACCCTTGATTTCCAGTGAAAATAGTATGGGTTTTCCTCTATTATGCACAATTGGTATTGTTAGTTTTGTCATGATATGTTCATGCCTATATTAATGCTTTACTATTTTTATGATACAAATTTTGGTCCTTAATTGGGTGTTCATATATGATAATATTTAGGGCCCCGAGGATCATTATACGTTGATTGGTCGTTTACCTTTGGATTGACTTAGATTATAACCTTATTGCAATAGAATACTTATTTTAATGGAATCTTTTAGAGATAGTGTTAGTCCATCAAGCATCTAGGGTGTTAGTGAGGTTTTGTTTTTAACAGGGATAAAAAATTCTCTATGAATGCTTGATCAATCACTTTTTTGGGATGCTTACTTCATGATGTTAAATTTTGGTGGAATGTTACTATTATGCTTACCAGGTGGATTATGATACTAACATGTAATAATAATCGTAGTTTTTGTATTGGTTTGGATCCAGAATTAGAAAGATATCCTTATGAAGAAAATTTTGCGAAGGATTGACAATTTTTGTTCTAACACATTGGGTTGTTGAATGATGTTTAAGTAAATATATTGTTATTGGCACTATGATGAATGATGGTTACTTATGATTAATGAAACTAGTGTAGAAATTTAATTTTGATATGAATAATGGGATTTAGACACCTCCTTGTTCCTCATAATAATCGCCATCCCTGGTACCTTAAATGGTTAAAATCAATTGGAATTTGGGCTTGAGCGTTGCTTATGTGTCCTAGAGGTCGTAACCTTGTAGGGTAGGTTGGACGTGTAGTCATTTTATATTCATTATCTGATTGAATGTTGTTGTGAATTGTTTCAAGATGATTATGATGTGGTAATCTGTTTTGATGTTTATGTTTATGTGTCCCTATATTTCATTGACGCATCGAATGCGTCCTTAGTGATTTCCATGATGAGTAGTTGGTACTTCTTTTACTTATGAACTTGTTGATTAGGCATTTTTGTGATCATGTGTTGATGTTAATTTATTAATGCAAAAAAAAAATTACCTTTTATGCTCCACTTTCCTAGAAATCATGGAGGGGATGTTACATATGGTATCCGAGTGGGTTCAACCTCACGACTTTGGATCATTATGCCTTCCACTATATAAAAACTTGATTAATAATTTATGACTAATTAAATTGAATTGGGTCCGTGTAGGTAATCATGGTTAGAGGATGCCGCAAAGGCAAATGACGTGGTGCTAGGGGAGGAGGTGTGACTCCTCCAGTAGCATCCATGCCAGAGGGGTCTAACCCCTAAGGACAAGAACAAGTCATTGGACATGAAAAAATTGTTGTGGGCGATGTGGTTGGGTTGATGAGGTCCTTTGAGAGGATGTAAGAGGCCTTGACTATCCATTTGCATAAATATGAGGCCAGGGTGCTTGTACCCCCTGAGGGTCCACAACGTGCCCCAGCCGGTACTGATAGAGTTCACAAAGAACTCGAGAAGTTCAAGTTTCTTGAGTTCTTGGGTGCCACAGACAATGCAACCGCTGAGACATGGTTGGAGAACATGGCGATGTGCTTCGCACTTAGCGACTATATCTCCAACATGAAATTTTGCATGGTGGTATTTCAGTTGAAGGGGAGTGCTCTTCTATGGTGGAAGACACTCCTACCACAACTGAATATGGTTGTCGAAGATGTGTCATGGGAACTGTTCAAGGAGCATTTCTGGGAGAGGTATTTGTCTAAGGAATTCATTGAGCACGAACTCAATGAGTTCCATGCCTTACGACAGGGCGGTCGTACAATGCCCAGGTATGAGGTCTGTTTCATGGAGTTGCTTAGGTATGCTCCACATCTGAGCACTAAGAAACTCAAGGTCAACAAGTTTGTGTTCTACCTTAACGTCAACATTTGTGCGAAAGTAAGGATACTAATGCCTCATATGTTGCATGATGTTGTCCAGAAGGCCCTCATAGCTGAGGAAGAGCTGATCAGTGGGGGTCTGAGTAAGACTCCCATGAGACCGACCGAACATGCGACATTTGGGGCGCAACAACATCAGATACCAACTAGACATGCATTAGGGTATTGAGGCACTCCGAGAGGATCCATGTTCACGACACCACAATGGCCTACGCCTCAACAACAAACTCCCTATAGAGGACCACAACACCAACAACAACATCGTCCACAACAAAAAACAATGCATGCCTATTCAATAGAACAAACCAGGGTTCTAGGCTTGTGGGCCATCAACTTCTACTTCAGGGACTAGGAGCATTGGAATAAAGACTGGATGTTGGACATGTGGAGAGCCACATTAATAGTGTGACTGTCTGGTTGAGAGGGCCAAAGAAACTGGGTTAGCCAGACATACTACACTAGGAGATTTGGGCAAGGCCCACCAGATTCATGCAGCGGTGAATAATCACCAGGTTGAGCACCAGTATATTGTGCTCGAGACGTCAGGTACCATTGCTGACTAGACCTTTAGTATTTTGATAGATCCATGTGTTATAGAGAGATTTATTTTTGGTGCAGCACTAAAAATAATTAAGGTAAAGGTAGTTGAACATGATGAGTTTAACTATGTGGAAATGGATTTGGGATCCAAGAATAAGGTTGGAGGAAAGGTTATGGACTATAACCTTGACCTGAGAGATTTTGTCATGAAGGCCAACCTGTACGTAAAGATCTTAGGATCTTATGACGTCGTGATCAATATGGACTGGTTGGAATTGCATGGGTCGATACTCAATTGTAAGATGAAATGATTGATTTTGACCGATGATGAGGGACAGAGACGAGTGATTGTAGGAAGAAACCAGGGAGTTTCCCTAAGGTTCATCTCTTCCCTACAACTACAGAAGACCATGCGCAAGGGATGCAATCTTTATGCATTCCTAGCATTGAATGACAAGGGCATGCCACAAGGATTAGAAAACCTTCTGGTAGTACGAGATTTTGCAAATGTGTTCCTAGAAGAGTTACCAAGTTTTCCTCCCGAAAGAGAGTTGGAATTTACCATCGACTTAAAACCTGGAACTAAACCAATAACAAGGACGTCTTATCGGATGTCGACCCCTAAGTTACAGGAGTTGAAAACGCAACTGAAAGAGTTGTTATACCTAAGAATTATACGTCCAAGTGTGTCACCTTGGGGTGTGCCTATTATTTTCATATGGAAGAAGGATGTGTCATGGAGACTCTGCATTGACTACAATAAATTGAACAAGGAAACAATCAAGAACCATTATCCATTGCCAATAATAAAGGATTTGTTTGATCAAATGAAAGGTGCGACAGTGTTTTCAAAGATCGACTTGAGATCAGGATATCACCAGCTATGAATCAAGGAAGAATACATTCCTAAGACCACATTCAAGATGAGGCCTGGACATTACGAGTTTGTTTTACCGTTTGGATTGACAAATGCCACAGGGGTATTCATGAGCTTGATGAATGGATTGTTTTGCGAATACTTGGACAAGTTTGTTCAATTATTCATTGATGATATTTTGATGTATTCTTGGACTACAGAAAAACATGACGAACATTTGTGCTTGGTACTATAGTGTTTATGAGAGAACAAATTATAGAGGAAACTATCGAAATGTTCTTTTAATCAATCAAGGATTCATTATTTAGGGCATGTTATCTCTGGTGAAGGCATCATTGTGGATCCAATGAATTTAGAGGCTATTATGGAATGACCTGCACCGACGAACGTACCAGAAGTACATAGCTTCATGGGTTTAGCTGGATATTATCGACAGTTCGTCGAAGTTTCTTCGAAGATGGAAAATCCGATCACAGAATTGCAGAAGAAAAACAAGAAGCTAGTATGGACCTATAAATGTGCAGAAGCATTTTGAAGGATCAAGGAGTTATTGATGACAATGCCGATACTAAAATTCCCTAACATGGACAATGACTTATTGGTATGCACAGACGCATCCAAGGAAGGCTTAGGCGGAGTCTTGATGCAAGACGATCGAGTGATCTCTTACATCTCAAGGAAGTTAAGAAAGCATAAGGAGAAATATGTAATGCACGATTTGGAGTTGTTGGCCATTGTGTATTCCCTAAGAGTATGGAGGCACTACTTGATTGGACGAAAATTTGAACTGAAAAACACACCATTATGGTTTGAAGCATTTTTACGCAAAGTGACTTGAACGTGCGACAAAGGTATTGGTCATAACTGCTTAGTGAGTACGATTTTTAGATTACCTACATAAAAGGAACAATGAAAAGAGTGGCAGATACGTTGAGTCGGAGACCACACATATTTTCGGTGATACCTCTCCAGACGAATATTCGTGAAAAGATTCTAACTATACATCTCGACGATGACTGGTATAAAGAGGTTAAGGAAAATATCGGACAAGACACCATGTTGGTACAAAAATTTGCGGGATTTACTGTGGATAACAATAGATTAATGAGATATAATAACCAGATTTACGTACCTCCTAACAATAATTTGAGAAGATTGATCTTAAATGAAGCTCATAGGGCAGTGTACATGGTTCATCCAGGAGTCACGAAGATGAGGCAAGACCTTAACCCTTATTATTCTGGAAAGGAATGAAGGTGGACATCGTCAACTATTTGGCAAGATGTCTAGAATGTCAACAAGTGAAGGTTCATTACTAAAACCACACACTATTCTAGAATCTAAATGGGAATTCATTTCGATGGACTTTATTGTGGGATTGTCGCTGATAACAAGGAGGCACCACTCGATTTTTGTGGTAGTTAACACTATGACAAAGAGTGCACATTTTATCGCTATGTGTATGATGTATCAGGTGCCAAACATAGCTAGAGTTTTCATCAACAAGATTGAGATATTTCATGGTGTGCCTAAGAGGATCATATTTGATTGAGGATCAATGTTTATAGGACAATTTTGGACTAGTTTCCAAGAGTACTTGGGAACCCAACTTAACTTTAGTACCGCATATCACTCGGAGACAGATGAGAAGACATAAAGAACAAACCAAATCTTGGAAGATATGTTGCGTATGTACGTGATGGACCAACATAAGCGTTGGGAGGATTTCTTGCCATAGGTAGAGTTTGCATACAACAACAACTATCAAAACACCATTAATATGGCGCCATTTGAGTTTCTTTATGGGCGACCATGTCAGATGCCTTTGAGCTGGGATCGACTGGAGGATAGGGTCCTGGTAGGACCCGAAGAAATCCAATAAATGGAAGAACAAATGAAAATGATAAGACAGAGGAGTAAGGAAGCATAGGATCGACATAAGAGTTATGCCGATGCGCATCACATTGAACGTAGTTATGAAGTTGGTGATCGAGTCTTCTTGCGGTTGAAATCGCACAATAGTTCGATCAAGTTTGGAAAGGGTGATAAACTCTCTCCTAGGTTTGTGGGACCTTTTGAGGTTGTGGAAAAGAAAGGGCCCATGGCCTATTGACTAGCCTTGCCTGATTCTTTGAGGTGCATGCACGATGTTTTTCATGTATATGTTTTGATACATTATGTTAGCGATCTTAAAATGTGATTGGCATGAGATCTTTGCAGGTGTCAGATGAGGTTGCGCTCACGACGGAGCCAATCCACATTCTACACCATCACATTCAACAAATACGATGTCGAACAGTCGATCAGGTCAAGGTCTAGTGGGACAATTATAGTCCACACTCGACTACCTGGGAGGACACATATGATATACACCAACAATTTCCATTTTTTTTTTATAGTTAGACATTTAGATCTTGTCAGATAATTTATTTACTACACATATAGACTATGAAACTTTGGGACGGAGTTTAAAATAAGAGGGGGTGTATGTAACATCCCACTCTTGCGCGCCCATGATTTTACTTATTATTTGAGGACACTTGCGTGCAAGTGATCCAATTTAGTATATAGCTGTTTGTTTCTCTTATGGATTATAATGATGATGTTGTTGGATTATGATGTTATGTTATCTGATATGTATGTGTAGACAGGTGCTATTGATGGGTATCTCTTGAGTGTGCAGGGCACTTGATAGATTGAGAATGTCAATGGCATCAATGGACCTCCTTGGACTCTAGATCGAGTCAGGGAGTGAACTGTATATGGTTTGGGTATTTCTATTTATGCATATGTGACATATGATTGGTTATATTATGATGTTGTTATGGATCATTGACAATGTTTTGTTGATGGATGCAAGATGACAATTGCTTGCTAATCAGATGCACATAAGGAGTAAAGGAGCCATGCAAAACAACCAGATATTAAGGGAGAGGTGTGGCAACAACCCTACCACAACCTACTAGCACTCTCGCTGTGGCTCAAATTGTAGGTTAACGATTACCTAGTTCGAGAGATCCATGATGCCATGAGGGAATACTAAGACAATTGCTCACGAATATTCTAAGGGGTGCGTAAAAAGGTAGGGTCCTTATTACTTAAAGGCATTTAGTCTCTCACAAGGTCGCCTGATGGGGTATTGACTCCAAGGGTTGTACAACTACCAAAATTAGTCAAAGGCGAGTTGCACCCTTGGACCATGTAGTGCGTCTTGAAGGGCACGTCGCATAAATATAACTTGAAGGAAGGAGAGTGGCACCATTGTAGCACGTAGTGCGTCTTGAAGGGCACGTCGCATAAATAAAACATGAATAATGACGAGTGGAACCCTCGGAGCACAGAGTGCCTATTGAAGGGACCATCGCGATTTTAATAAAGGTGAGTCAATGAACCTAGGTGCCCATATTTTTTTTTGTTTGTTTTTACATTGTCGGACTTAAAATAATTATTAAATGAGTAATTTTTGTAATTATAAATCCCCTAAAAAAAATTCCAAGCTTTAAAATTTTGAGCCTAAGTTTAAAGTGGGTAATAAGACTAAAGAAATTAAATTATAAATTTAATAAATGGTGGGGGATGAAGAAAAAACAAGTTAGGAATTGAAAGAGTAAAAATTTATATCTAAAGATTTAATTATATAAATATGTGCAAAAGAATACCAAATTGCTAAGATAAGAAATGAAATAAATGTAAAAACGAATGTGGAAGCATATAAATGAATCTAGTCTAGTCTAACTAAAGAACTTTCCTAAATTAAACACAACTAAGTTTTAGAAAGGCGTCATTCATTAAAAAGGAAATAGAGGGAATAAAGGGACAACTAGGAGTGATTTTAGGAGCGCTTTTAGGATGGGTGAGGGAAATTGACATTTAATTAAATTAAATAGTGCATTTTTGGTACAACTAAGAGAATGGGTGATAAGTGTATGGGGGAGAGTAATTCCTAATTAATTTTTAAAAACAGATTAAATGTGCAAATGGAAAGTGGTCACTAAGAAAAGTTCTATAAAAGAAATGGATGAGAGGAGGAATGGGGGATGATTGGTATGAGTAAATTTATGCTGTCGGAATTTCTTTGACTAATTTTTCTTGTGAGAGTTGGGATACCCAGTTTGAAAAAGAGAGTGGTAGCTCGAACTTGTGAGGCGAGCTAGGAGCTAGAGGTTTCTGGTTGTGTTCGTGCATGGCCCCTTTGCAGCTCGGGGGGATAAGGGGGAATAAGAGTACCCCTAGCATTGGCTGGGAGGTACCGATGAAGTTGTTTGATTATCAAGGTTGAAGACTTTCCGCAAGATCTCAGATTGGAGACCAACACCATATTCTACCAATTTATTGGTTATGGTACTGTTATTTTTCTATCCTTATGGTCAGAAGGAAGTCTATTCAAACAATGAAAAGTTTTCCATTTCCTTTCTCAAATTATGTTATGTACCGATTATGTATGGAACATTTGTAGACATTTAAGGATATAATATTTTGATATCTCAATTAAATTTTGTTACCTATTAGTGGTTGAATCAAATCTGCTTCCCATTGTGATACTCAATGGGTCGGAATTTTGCCTTATGTATGTTCAGAATAAGTTAGATTTGAAGAAAAGCAATTAAATTCCACATTGTTCCTACCATGACAAATCTTGTTTAAAAATATTTAAATTTAAGAGTTAATAAGTAAGATCAATTATGTGAATATCTCCCAACAAATTCCACCTTAGAAGATCAAGCTCTCACCTAGATCGAGGTCCTTTTTGCTATTGAAGGATCCTCGACTGATTTTACTCAGTTTAATCTAGAAACAATGCAACCATAATTGTGTGTCTTACCTGTTCTTACCCGAGAACCCTTAGTAGCTCTTGAGAAAGAAGGATCAGGACATAACAGTTAGGATCTCATGTTTTTAAAATTATTTCTTTTCTTCCTAGAAATAGCGCAGTGACAATGGCATCCAACCCTTAACCGAAGTGAATTATGTTATGTAAATCGCCCAAGCATGTAGTCTATCGTGTTATTGACTTTTAGGATCTCAGTGGATGAAGGAATCCCTATGCCAAGTGTTGGGTGGTGGTTAGTCTACTAATATTCCTAGTGGGATTGAAGCTCTATCTCCATTCTAATGTTAATATTTGACAGAGATAACACATGTATTGCAGTTGTATTCTCGACCTAGCTAGTCAAGCCTTCTAGATATCTGTATTGACTATGTGTGTGGTGATGAATGTGGCGTGCCCTTTAGATACTAGGGAATTATGTTTCTATTCCTTATCGACCTTCTCTAAGCCTCCCAATGCCCTATGCTTAATGTGTTTCTCAAGACTCCTCTATTGGGCGACTTAGTAAAATGTGTAGTTGGTTGTCCCAATTCCTTTCTCTTGCGACCTATATTTAACTGGAAAGATCTCTCGCTGGATTAGCATATGCTATCCATGGATAACATAGTACCTTGATTGACTTCCCTTTTGTATAAATTCTGTAAGGAGTTCCCATTCTTAATTACTTCTCAAACCCAGACAATTTTCGAGTGCTATTACAGAAGCCTGTGTAAATATCAACGCAGTGCAGGGTGGTTAAGACACATTTGGGAGAACTAATTTTTACTCCTCTTTAAATTTTTGGTAATACTATTTAGATGAATCTTGAAATTCTCCTAGGAGTAATGAGTATATTTTGCTGTAGAATAGGGAACTTTAAGATCTATTTTGGAAGGTTGGCGACTTGGTTTGGTTTCCGATTTAGGTTTCCATTTCCGAAGGTCAAACTTCGCACCTCAGTTTTAGATGGAACTTCCTTTATTTACTGGAAGACGTCAGTGAGCTTGTGCATTGTACCTTCAAGTTACGAAATGACTGGTGTAACTTTTGTTACAAATCAAATTTCTTCTTGTGAGGAACTCTCTTGGCACCTCATGTCATAATTGTTCCTTTACAACTGTCACTTAACGTGGCATGGGATTCCCTATTGTTCCACTTAAACCCTTAATTCATTGTATCATTAGTATTCGAGTTGTACTTGGAGGCTGGATCCTTAGCGAACAATTTTCGTCTTAAGAACCTTAAACGAATTTCAATCTGTGTTTAACCTTGATTTTGTTGAGTATTAATTAACATCATTAATACACTCCCAAGAATGAGGGATTTTAGTTATAACTAAATGGGATTCTTCCAAAGTTGAGACAATCACTTCCTTCTCTTACTTAAAAGTGGATTGACTAGTTAGTATTAGAATTTGGATTTGAAACTTTTGTCTTGGTGTCCAAGAGAGGTGGGATGGTTAAACAGTATGATTGACCCTTGATTTCCAATGAAAATTGTATGGGTTTTCCTCTATTATGCACAGTTGGTATTGTTATTTTTGTTATGATATGTTCATGCCTATATTAATGCATTATTGTTTTTAAGATACAAATTTTGGTCCTTAATTGGGTGTTCATATACAATAATATTTAGGGACATGAGGATCATTATATGTCGATTGGTAGTTTACCTTTGGATTGACATAGATCATAAACTTCTTGCAATAGAATACTTATTTTAATGGAATGTTTTAGAGATAGTGTTAGACCATCAAGCATCTAGGGTGTTAGTGAGGTTTCATTTTTAAGGGGGACAAAAAATCCTCTAGGACTGCTTGATCAATCACTTTTTTGGGATGCTTACTTCATGATGTTAAATAGTGGTGAAATGTTACTGTTATGCTTACCAGGTGGATTATGATACTCACATTTAATAGTAATCGCAGGGTTTGTATTGGTTTGGATCCAAAATTAGAAATAGATCTTTATGAAGTAAATTGTGTGATGGATTGACAATTTGTTTTCTAACACACTAGGTTGTTGAATGATGTTTAAGTAAATATATTATTCTTGGCACGAAGTAAATATATTATTCTTGGCACTATGATCAATGATGGTTACTTATGATTAATGAAACTAGTCTAGAAATTTGATTTTGATAGGAATGATGGGATTTAGACACCTCCTTGTTCCTCAGAACAATCACCAACCCTGAGACCTTAAATGGTTAAAATAAATTGGAACCTGGGCTTGAGCGTTACTTATGTGCAATGGAGGTCCTAACATTGCAGGGTAGGTTGGGTGGGTAGTCATTTTATATTCATTATCTGATTGAATGTTATTGTAAATTGTTTCAAGATGATTATGATGTGCTAATTTGTTTCATTGTTTATGTTTATGTGTCCCTATCCTTTGTTGACGCATTGAATGCGTCCTTAGTGATTTCCATGATGAGTAGCTGGTACTGCTTTTACTTATGATGTTGTTGATTAGGCGCTGCTGTGATCATGTGTTGATGTTAATTTCTTAATGAAAAAAAAATTACCTTTTATGCTTCGCTTTCCTAGATGTAACGGAGGGGTTGTTACACTTGTGTTGATATATCTAATGAGAACTTTATTCATGGTCTAGATGCCTGAAAGAATTTTTATTAGTGCATGGTCCTTCATATATTAAACATACTATGTGATTTTCTCAGATTTGATTTCATAGTAGGTAGTTTGCAAGTTTTTGGATACGTTAAGCATTGGTATTCTTCGTGCTCTAATCCAACTCTGTACTTACAGATCAATCGGATCTATTTTCCAATCCTACATCTCCCTAACAAGAGACAAGAAAAATTGCAAATTGACATTGTCTTGGGGTGAGTACGTAGAAAAGGTGTTGGAGAGGTTTAGAATTCATAATGCAAAACCATTTAGTACACCTTTGGCCATCCATTTCAAATTAACCATGAAATTGTGTCCCAAGACATAAAAGGAGATATAATGCATGTCCAGGGTCCCCTATTAATCAATAATTGGTATCTTAATGTATGCCATGATGTGCACAAGGCCAGATGTAGCACATGTAGTGGGAGTTGTGAGCAGGTATATGAACAATCCAGGTAAAGAACATTGGGAGGAAGTAAGGTGGATTGTCAGGTATTTGAGAGGTAATAGTACTCATGCATTATATTTTGGAGGTTCAAACATTGTCTATAGGGATATGTTGATTCATATATGGCAGGTGATAAAGATAACATGAGGAGCACCATAGGGTATTTTTTTACTGTAGGTGGAACAACAATAAGTTGGATTTATAAACTGCAAAAAGTTGTTTCAGTTTCAACAATGGAAGCAAAGTATGTTGCTACTATAGAGGCTACTAAAGAAATGATTTGGTTATAGAGGTTTATGGAGGAATTGGGGCAAAAGCAAGAGAATAACAGGTTGTATTGTGATAATGAGAGTGACATTCATCTAGCAAGAAACTCAACCTTCCATTTTAATACTAATCATATACATCTCATGTGCCATTTCATATGATCCATCTTAGAAGATGGACAATTGAAGTTCGAAAATATACATACTAGCCAAAATCCTACAAACATGTTAACAAAGGGAGTACCCAGGGAGAAACCGATCCATCTTAGAAGATGGACAATTGAAGTTGGAAAATATACATACTAGCTAGAATCCTACAAACATGTTAACAAAGGGAGTACCCAAGGAGAAACTGAGTTCCTGCTCAATTTGAGTTGGTATTCAAGCATGAAGGTAAAGATGAGAAATTTACCAGGTCCAAGGTGGAGTATAGTCCAACACGTACAACAACAAGGGATTTTTTGTGATTAGTCTCCAAGGGGGATATTGTTGGTTGTGGAGCCTGATTATCTCCTTGATTTATATGCAGGTATGCCTAGCCCCCTTCTGTCCTGGGTTTGGGGGCTGGCCCCTGAATGAAGGGGGTCTGGGGGGTACCTACCCATCAACTGGGGGGAATGGGGGCCCCCATCTAGGGGTTCGGGGACAAAGCCCTCGAGAGAAATGTTCTTTGGAAAAATTTCCTTGTAAGATATTGTAATTTCATAGAAAATATGGACCATTCATTATAAGGTCGCAGATCTAACAGTATACGTTATGTTAAGGTTTTTTTCCCTAGAAGGAAACCTTGTTTTATGAGAGAATTGTATTACAACTATGTATGAGTGTGATTATTGTATTCTAAGAGATGATACTGTGAGAGAAAGAAAAGAAACTTACAACGAGCATGTTGTAGGTTGTATCCCTTCATTTTGCTAGATAATAAAAAGGAAGGACCTGGAAATTTCTCTGGTGGACGTATCCGACACTAGGTGAACCACATATATCTGTGTCTCTATTACATTGTGTATCTTATGTGTTTTATTTCCACATTTTTCTTATTTTATTGCTCCGTGATCCTGTTTTTCTAACAAAAAAGAGTGTTACGCAGGCAAGAAATGAAGTTCACAACTACTTCCCTCATTTGAGATGCGAAATCCATTGTTGAATGGTGTTCTTCAGTAATGGGATAAGGAACAAGAAACTGTGAATACCAATCACATAGGAAAGTACATGTACATAGATATTTTCAGAGTTGGTCGATGTAGATCGACCACATTGGTATGAAAGCAAAACAATCTAGGGCACTCGTGAATTTCATTCAGTTAGAACAACAGATAATGCAATAGTTGAAGTATGGATGAGAAAACTCTCTTGCTTCTATGGTCCATGTAGCAGTAATGAATGGGATGATTGTGAATCAACAGATTAGGTTAATAGATGGGATCGTATATCACTCTCCATTGGTCAACATATAACTATGGAACTATCCCAATTGGAAGAGGACCAATCAAGTATTTCAACAGATTATGATCATGTCTCAGATCTCATACTACAAGGTTTGTTGAATCCTTATATTAAATTTTGAATGACTAGAATTAATGTTTTATGCTTTGGTCATTAAGTGGACTCACATTTTGGCACTCCATTTTTGCAGGGCACATATACGCAGTGGTTTCCCCAAGAGATAATGAATGGGGCACTGATTATTGGTTGGCATGATACTTAGATGGAAAGCAGACCCTCATGCAATCAATAACAGAATTCGAAGGCATTGAATTTCTGATTCGGTCGATGGTTATTAAAGGAGAATATGTAACACTTAATGAAATAATATGAAATAAAGGTGGTTATGTATTTCAATATTATAAACCAGGTCAAGTCGTATACCAGTTTTCAAACTTCATTATTGGTACAAACCTCCAACTACAAACAATTCCAAGAAATAACTCATAAAAGGTACAATACATATTTCCTTACTCTGAGCACAAGAAGTTAATGAAGACCATTAGTATTAGAAGTGATCCCGATGGCCTACTTGAATGACCATAGGTATGTAAAAGGAATAATTTTGGCTTCATTTTGACTGCTGTTAAAATATTTGGAATGCTATTAAAATATACCTTGCCTTAAAATATACCCATGCGATGCCTTACCTTGCCATGCCATACGCTGCCTTAAAATATACCCATGCCATGTCATACCTTTCCATGCCTTTCCATGTCATTCCTTTCCTTGCCTTTCCATGCCTTGCCATTCCATTCCATTCCTTGCTTCTCCATGCCATGCCATGCCTTCACTTGCCATGACATGCCTTTCCATTCCATGCCCTTCCTTGCCTTCACTTGTGATGCAATGCAATGCCTTTCCTTGCCTTTCCTTGCCATGCCATGTCTTTCCTTTCCATGCCATGACTTGACATTCCATGCCATGCCATGCCATGCCATACCTTTCCACACCTTGCCATACCTTTCCATGCTATACCTTCCCATGCCATGCCATCCCTTTCCATGCATTGCCTTTCTTTTTCCATACCATGCCATGCCTTGCCTTTTCCATGCCTTTCATTTTCCATGCCTTTTATTTTCCATGGCTTTCCTTTCCATTCCATGACATGTCTTTCCTTGCCTTTCCATGCATTTCCATTCCATGTCATACCTTTCCTTTCCATGCTATGCCATGCCTTTCCTTTCCATGCCATTCCATGCATTTCCATGTCATGCCATGCATTTCCATGCCTTTCCTTGCCTTTCCATGCCTTTCATTGCCTTAACTTTCCATGACATTCCTTTCCATGCCATGCCATGACATGGATTTCCATTCCATGCCATGTATTTCCTTGCCATGCCTTACCTTTCCATGCTTTTCCTTTCCTTCACTTTCCATACCATGCCTTTCCTTTCCATGCCTTTCTTTGCCTTGCCTTTCCATGCCATGAAATGCCTTTCCTTGCCATGCCATGCCATGTATTGCCTTGCCATGCCTTGAATTTCCATGCCTTTCCATGTTGTGCCTTGCCTTTCCATGCCATGCCATGCCTTCACTTGCCATAACATGCCTTTCCATTCCATGCCATGCCTTGCCTTCCCTTTCCATTCCATGCATTTCCATGCCATGCTATGTCTTTCCATGTCTTTCCTTTCCTTTTACATACCATGCCTTGCCTTGCCTTTTCCATGCTTTTCCTTGCATTTTCCATACCATTCCTTTTCCATGCATTTCCTTTGCCTTGCCTTTAGTTTCCATGTCATGCCTTTCCTTGCTTAGCCTTAAATTTCCATTACATGCCTTGCCATTCCATGCCATGCCTTTCCATTACATGCCATGCCTTTCCATGCCATGCCATGCATTGCCTTGCCATGCCTTTCCTTTCCATGCCTTGCCTTGCCTTCACTTTCCATACTATGCCTTGCCTTGCTTTTCCTTCATTTTCCATGACATTCCTTGACATTCCATGCCATGCCTTACCTCTCCTTGCCTTGCCATGTATTGGCATTCCATGGCACGCCTTTCCTTGCCATGTCATGCCATGCATTCACTTACCATGACATTCCTTTTCATTCCATGCCATTCCTTGCCTTGCCTTTCCATGTCATGCCTTTCCTTTCCATGCCATGCCTTTCCATGCCATGCCATACCTTGCCACACCTTGACATAACTTGCCATGCCATCCCATGCCATGCCTTTCCATGCCTTGCCTTTCCTTTTCCATACCATGCCATGCCTTGCCTTTTCCATGCCTTTCCTTGCCATTCCATGAAATACCTTGCCTTGACTTGCCATGCCTTTACATTCCATGCCATGCCATGCCATGTATTTCCTTTCCATGCCATTCCATGCCTTTCCATGGCATGCATTGCCTTGCCATGCCTTTCCTTTCCATGCATTGCCATGCCTTTCCTTTCCATGCATTGCCATGCCTTGCCTTTCCTTCACTTTCCATGCCATGCCTTTCCTTTCCTTGGCTTCACTTTCCATGACATGCCTTTCCATTCCATGCCATGTCTTTCCATGTCATGCCATGCCTTGCCATTCCATTCCATGAATTTCCTTTCCATGATTTCCTTGCCATGCCTTGCCTTCCCTTCACTTTCCATACCATGTCTTTCCTTGCCTTTCCATGCCATGCCTTTCCTTTCCATTCCATGACATGCCTTGCCATGCCTTGCCTTTCCATGTATTTCCATGCAATGCCTTTCCTTTCCCTGCCATGTCATGCCTTCACTTGCCATGACATTACTTGCCAATCAATGCCATGCCTTGACTTGCCTTGACATGCCATGCCATGCCTTTCCATTCCTTTCCTTTCCATGCCATGCCATTCCTTTCATTTCCATTTCCATACCATGCCATGCCTTTCCTTTTCCATACCTTGCCTTTTCCATGCCTTGCCTTGCCCCTTCCATACCATGCCTTTTCCACGCCTTTCCTTTTCCATGCCTTTCCTTGCCTTTTCCATGCCATGCCTTTCCTTTCTTAGCATTCACTTTCCATTACATGCCTTGTCCTTCCATGCCAAGCCTTTCCATGCCATGGCATGCATTTCCTTGTCATGCCTTTCCTTGCCTTCATTTTCCATACCGCGCCTTGCCTTGCTTTGCCTTCATTTTCCATGACATGCCTTGCCATTCCATGTCATGTCTTGACTTGCCTTGCCATGCATTTCCATTCCATGACATGCCTTTCCTTGCCATGCCATGCCATGCCTTCACTTTCCATGACATGCCTTGTCATGCCATGCCATGCCTTGACTTTCCATGCCATGCCATGCCTTTCCATGTCTTGAATTTACATGTCATGACATGCCTTGCCTTGACTTTCCATTTTCTTGTCTATGGTGATTGGTGGATGCTCTTTCACTCTCTTAGTTAATTGCTTCATCAAGTTTTGTGGTAAGAGTGTTTATTTTATAAAATTCATTCATTGAAGCTATCAAACCCTTGCTCTTTGTTTGTCATTGTGCTTAAAGTATTGTATCAAGCATAGCATTCCACTACAACCTTGAGGATGTTTTTTTTTTTGAGAAGATGATAGGTAGTTACGGTTCTTAAAACCCCTATTCTTACCTCTCTCCAACTCTTTCTTCACAAGTTAAGCTTGATGTCCTAGGTCATTATTCACTTCAGGGATAGTTAACCCTACAACCCTTAACAAGAACAATTCTCCTAAGACTTTCCACATCCCTTTATCATCTTATGACTCCATTTCCCCCTTTTTTTTCAAAGGCACTGGTGCATTGGAGGTTGTGAACCCTCCTAACCCTCAAACTAACATAACTTTGCTTATATTTGGTCAAAATCAACAAATAAATGGTCAAAATTGCTTGCCTTGAAAAGATATATCAATTTGTGGGATTAGATTTTGGTTTTGAATCATATTTATTACTTCTGTCATAAACATTTCCTTTCTGCCCCTTAGGACAACAAGCAACTCAAACCCTCATGCTTTAAAAATCTACTTTCTAGTCTTCAAATTCAGCAAGTGAATAGTGCATTCTATACCTCTCAAAAAGAGCTTTCATTTGGCATCTTCAACTTGCTGATTTGGTGGTTATTTAGTTTTTCTGTAGCAAAAGTTTTCTACAGCCAAGTGGCTGTCCTAGAATCTTCAGAAATAATTTATTTCAGCCTTATGAAAGTGTGCAAAGTGCTTGCTAATATGCTTGCGGTATTATCTAGTTGATTGTGCCTTATTATCTCAAGTATTTAGTGACCTACATTGGCTGATATATAAGTGTATTTTCTTCTATTAAAACTCTGCATACTCATCTATTTTCAGCCATTGAAAGTTTGTATCAAGTGCCTAAAACATTGCTAATCCATTGGATAACTTGCTAGCATTATTGTGTGTTGTACCTCAATATCAATTGGCTAGATTAAAGAGTCATATTTTGCTGATATTTAACTCTTATTGCTTCATATATCTTGTTGTTATAAGTTGCTTTAGATCTGATTCATAGGATTATATTGTGGAAACAAGTTGTTGGTGCATTCTATTGTCTCATACAATCATTAGATAATCATTGGAATTGGCTTAGTGAATGATATAACTGTCAATTGCATCAATTACAACTTGATTCTCTTGCTGATATGTAATTGTTGTTAGCCTAGTATCTGATCACATTGTGGATATCATTTAATGCTTGTAAGATTGCTTAACTAAAGGTAGGACTTGTCATAATATCATTGGTTTTGGATATATCTTTGCTTGTTGGTTAACCTTTTATAGGTAATCCTCTATTGGCATAGCTTCCTTTTCTTATCCATCCATCCATCCCCGCCTATCCTAACCATTGAAGAAAAACTCAGCATCGGAAAAAAATCAGCAAGGGTCTTGAAAACATTGCCTCAGAAAAAATCTGTGAAAAGATAAGAAAAAAATCGAAAAACCTCGGATATGCTTGATGGCCTCCATAAACCTCTTCCCTTGATGCTCCACACAAAATGAAAAACACAATGAGACAAAAAAAACAAAATCGTTCTTTTTATCCCGCGGCCTGGGAAAACCTGGCGATTTTGGCAATTTTTTCCTGATTTTTTCAAACTTCAAAAAATCGCGATTTCTAGTTTTCAAAAAATTGGAGTAGCAAAAAAAATCACAATTTTGGCAATTTTTGTCGATCAATCGGTGATTTTTTCTACTATGATCTGAACCACCTGCAATTCTTGTATCATGACCCTTAGGGAATCCCTAGGGGTCACCCAGAGTTCTTCCTAAGGTGACAATGGGTTATAATTCTGGTTGTTGTCCATTTGTTGTGATCGTGAAGGGATTTAGCATGATCTACAACTTGTGCGATAACAGGGCTGTCATGTCCCATCTTTAATTTCATCATACCATGGAAATCCAAGGCAAGGCAAGGCATACCATACCATACCATACCATGGCAAGGCAAGGCATACCATATCATACCATAACATGCTAAGGATACCATACCAAGGCATACCATACCATCCCATACCATACCATAGCAAGGAAAGCCAAGGAAAGGCACACCATACCATACCATGCAAGGCCATGGAAAGGCAAGGCATACCATATCATACCATACCAGAACACACCATACCATGCAATGCAAGGCATGTTAAGGAAAGGCCATGCAAGGCAAGGCAAGGCAATGCAAGGCATGGCATGGCATGGAAATGAAAGGTATGTTTATATTATGGTAGCTGCGGGAGGTATTTACCTCCACGTGTGAACCTGACGAGAATAAAATACTCCGGGAAGAAAGAAGAAACCCTAATGAGTTGGCTAATAACCCTAGAAGACTTGTCGACTCAAGAAGATAATTTAAATTAGGTTATTAATCTCCAAGAGAAGAAGTCAACCAGAAGAAATAATAATATACTAAACATACAGATACCCAGAATGAGAAGTCGGCCCTGGAAGTTAGCCAAAATTAATATAAATACAGGAGGCTAGTTCTCATTCTGGTAGGCAGTCTCAGAATTGCAGTGCCTAGTCTTGTGCGCATTGCAGTTGCCCAATTTCTGCATAGGTTTGGAGGAAAGCTGCCATTGCAGCTGCTGCAGCTAGCAATTACACTTGGAATATCTCTTGGCTAGTGTTTGGATTATCTGATCATCTCTTTGTGATGTGCTATCCTTGGGGAAATGTGTGCTACCCTTTGTTTGACTATCTAGCCTAGGGTTTGCTTCCTGAGTGATTCTCTATCAAGGTTAAGGTGCTCGGAGGGTGGCTTCGGCCTATGGTTGGGTGACAAGGGTATTGTCAATGGTAAAACGAGCACACATCTTTCATATTCTAACAGGTTATGGGCCCACACCTCCTTCATTCAGTATAAATGATGGAAGGAAACATAGCCGCTAGGATATTAAGCTCCCTGAGGAACTGTCGCTAGGGTTACTAGTAGAAGCAGCTTCCAAGACACTGCTACTAGGGTTACTAGTAGGAGTAGTTGCAGAAACCCTAATCCTCTCATTGAGGCACCTTAAGTGAAGAGATTGACCTAATCTCTAGACAGATCAATGCACCCTAGCCTAGCGCATCTCTTGGTATTCTCAGCAAGACAAGATGTCAAGTTTGAGTTTGTGGTCAAATATAGGGTTTGACCAAGTCAAAACATCCATGACTTATTCTATGAAGTCAGAGAACAAGTTAGATGGAGCCTCTAACTTCAAAGTGTGGAAGACAAGGATTGACCTCATCCTTACCAAGAATAAAGTGTTGGATATCGTGAAAGGAAAGATCGTAAAACCAGAGTTTGAAGAAGGAAAAGAGAAGGAACTGCAAAATATTGCAGCTATGGAGAAGTTCAAAGATGATGACATTAATGCTATGAGTATTATAGTGGAATCCATAAAAGAACACTTGATACCCTGCATCTCCCATCTTGACTCATTGAAGAATATGTACGATGCCCTAACAAACCTCTTCTCAGTCAGAAACATTGGACAAGTAATGAGTCTGAAAAATGAGCTCCGTGACATGAAGATGAATGATGATGACAACATAACATCATACTTTGTGAGAATTTCTCAGTTAAGATATCAACTACAAGCTATTGAAGAGATCATCTTAGAGAAGGAGTTGGTAAACATAGTACTCAATGGTCTTCCCAAGACATGGGATGCATTTGCCGCAAGCATGAACACAAGAAAGGAGTATCCGGCATTTGAAGAACTTTGGACTTCTTGTGCTCAAGAAGAATCAAGGATCAGTGCAAAAGAGAAACCCCAAAATAAGTACGATGATTAAGCCTTCACAGGAAGATTCAAGAACTTTAGGAACAAAAGGAAGTTTGGTTCAAGGAGGAAGCAAAATCAAGAGAAAGGCATTTCAGAAGTACAATGCTTCAACTATTGAAAGTATGGTCAGTACAAGAATCATTGTCCTGAGCTAAAGAAAAGGAAGGAGAAACATGAAGCATCAATTGCCGACGAAAAGGAACCTACAAAGAATACTAAGCATGATGGAAGAGATTTCTTTTTCTAAAGGTAACAAAACTCTTCTTATTTCTTGTACATAACTTGTTTGCATCGTCTCTGTACATATCTTGTATATCTATCTCTTGGAAGATAATGTGTTCCAAGAAGAACTATACCTATGGAAGAACAAAAAGATAAGAATGGATATCATTAGATAATACACATGAAAGGATGAAATCCAAATCATGTGGAAGCTATTGCAACTTAAGATGAATCAATCATGAAGAGACTCAGAAGAAGCAAAGAAAGAAAGAAGTCATCAATCAAGAGGAAATTGGAAAAAGACTTATGACGTTTTGTAGAAGACAACAAGATGAAAGCGTAGACTTGGTTAGACAAGAGAGCCAATTATATATTGTAGAACACAATAATGATGCACATGGAAGCATGGACTCTGTTAGACGGAGAGATCCGATTATATGCATTCATACATGAAGCAAGGATTAGGAGGGAGCTAATCCTATGATCCATAGAATATGATGAAGTATATATCCATGATAGCAGCCATGAAAGATAGTACGTATCTAGTTCAACCTCAGAAGAAGTCTTCTTCGAAGAGAGGCCTTAAAGTATCTCTGATTTTCCATCCACATCCGTGATCTTGTGATGAAAGAAAGAAACAGAATCTCTAGGGCATGGAATCTACTCCATGGACCCAAGAGCTAAACACGAGAAAGAACATGAAGATTCAAAGAAAGAAAGAGAAGCTATAACAACCAGCCATTGTATCAAGAATCACAAAATTGTTAGCCTGATATAAACTCAATAAAAGCAATCAAGTAGAGGAACTGAGAGTTGTGATGAAGAACAGTGTATGGAAGACATATGAAAGAAAGCATTGCAAGATCCAAAAACTAGAGGTTCTCCCAGATGGAGGGAGAAGACTATGATGATTATTTGTTCCAGTAAACCAGACTTATCTCTACATGAGTCATTATATCATCCTCAACATCCATAAGTTGGAGTTCTACATCAGATGAATGCAAAGAATATTCTCCAGAAAAATTGAATAAAGAGCGTATGAAGAAGCAATCTCAAGACTTTGAGGCATACCAGAAAGAGACCCTTGTATGCAGATAGAAGAAGATAAATTGGTGGAGAACCTCTAGTGCACAACAGAAGCATGGTGAATATTTCCTATAACATCAAGATGATTACTTAGTAGATCATATCTCATGATGACAGAAGAAGTGCCACATGGATATGTTCCAGTTTTCCAACAATGCTATACTCTATTGTACATGAAGCCTTCACAGAAAATCAATGTTCTAGACTAAAGTACATTTGAAATCAAGCATTACATTATCTGTGATGAAGTATAGAAAGAAGAAAGTGGTTCTCCAAAACATATCTCCACAGATGAGCAGATAAGTAGACATTTTGGTAAAAGATGAAAGAGTTTGTGTACTCAAGATGGAGCTCGTGGAGATGACTTCCTTATTGAAAAAGGAAGAAATGACTCCCAGGTTGGGAGGGAGAACTGAAAATATTATTGAGGACATTCATTTTCAAGATTGAAAAATAGTCCATCTTGGACATATGCTTTCCTGTTCGGAAAGTGGATTGAGATTTCCGACGGACAATGATTTCCCATTGTGGTTAACATGGGAAATGGTCCAGATTGCTTATGTATCATAGAAAACGACTTCCCATTGTGGTTAACATGGGGAGCGGTCTAGGGAAGTCTCTCTTCTTGAGGGTTACTCAAGAAGACTGGCCTGCCTCACCGAAGAACGATTTCTCATTGTGGTTAACATGAGGAATGGTCCGTTTTGGAGGTTGATACAGGACAATATTTTCCTCTTGTGGTTAATAGAGGAAATGGTTCGGACAGTCATTCCTTAGGGTTTATACATTTTCTCCATGGTGCACTTTGATTAGTGTAGGAGGAATGGCCCAGGGTGGGGAATGGTCTAGGCTCAAAATTAGGGACACACATTCCTTAGGGTTTATACATTCTCTCCAGGGTGCACTTTGATTAGTGTAGGAAGAATGGCCCAGGGTGGGGAATGGTCCAGGTTCAGAAGATAGGACAATTATTCTTCCTTGCTTGAGAAGAATAGTCCAAATATCTCATTGTTCTACTCTGAGGGCATATATTCTTTCAGATCTCATAGATGTGAGTGAAAGATTGGCCCAGATGATTTAGTTTATATCATAACATTGTTTTTGTGCAGGTTTCTATCAGATGATTTTTATGAAGACTGTATGACAGTAGATGTATACTACTATGGTGGATATGTTCCACTGCTCGTGACTATATGTTGCTAATCAAGTACTTGTGTGTTACTTGGTGTGGTAGTGTACCACTGGATTTTAGTTATATACTACTATGGATAGAAACAATTGTGTTCTATTTTTGTTCTGATTGCCTTGAAGACTATCAACAATTTATTGGAGAAAATCATCAGCCAAATGAATGATGAATAGAGATTTTCCAGATGGAAAATGGTTCAGAGAATTTACTCTTCTAGATTAGAAGAATGACTCTTGTATCACTCTGTGGAGTGAGCATCATGTCTGATTACTCAGATAGAGTATGGTTTTGAGATATGATGCAGTTGATGACACTGATGATGATGATGGTGCTCATGCTCTAGTCTATACAACTATGTTGATGCTACTGGGTGATTGGTATGTTTTTGTGCTCAAGACAATTACCTATAATACATACCTAGCTAGGAGGGAGTGTTGATATTATGGTAGTTGCGGGAGTTATTTACCTCCATGTGTGAACCTGGCGAGAATAGAATACTCTAGGAAGAAAGAGGAAACTTTAATGAGTTGGCTAATAACCCTAGAAAACTTGTCGGCTCAAGAAGATAATTTATATTAGGTTATTAGCCTTTAAGAGAAGAAGTCGGCTAGAATAAATAATAATATACTGAACAAAAATATACCCAGAATGAGAAGTCGGCCCTGGAAATTAGCCATAATTAGTATAAATACAAGAGGCTAGTTCTCATTATGGCAGGCAGTCTCAGAATTGCAGTGCCCAGTTTATGCGCAGGTTTGGAGGAAAGCTATCATTGCAGCTGTTGCAGCTAGTAGTTATGCTTGGAATATCTCTTGGCTAGGGTTTGGACTATCTAATCAGCTCTTTATGATGCACTATCCTTGGGGAAAGGTGCGCTACCCTTTGTTTGGCTATCTAGCCTAGGGTTTTCTTCTGGAGTGATTCTCTGTCAAGGTTAAGGTGCTCGGAGGGTGGCTTCGGCCTATGGTTGGGTGACAAGGGTATTGTCAATGGTAAAACGAGCACACATCTTTCATATTCTAACAAGGTATGCCTTCACTTTCCTTGAATTCACTTTCATACCATACCATGCAATACCATGCCAAGGATACCATAACATACCATACCATACATTACACCTTTTATTACATTTTGTCATAATTTTCATCCCTTTAGGGCTTGATGTCTAGAATATTGTAGGGTTGTCATGTACCATCTTGCATTTCGGCATACCATGGAAATCCAAGGCAAGGAAATGCATACCATACCATACCATACCATACCATGGAAAGGCAAGGCATACCATACCATACGATACCATGCCAAGGATACCATACCATACCATACCTTGCCAAGGATACCATACCATACCATACCATACAATACCAAGGCATACCATACCATAAAATGGCAAGGCAAGACAAGACAAGGCTTACCATACCATACCATACCATACCATTCCAAGGATACCATACCATACCATACCATGCAAGGCAAGGCAAGGCATACTATACCATACCATGGCAAGGCAAGGCATATGGTAAGAGAATAACTTAGGGTTTTGGTGTCATTTTAAAGCCCTAGTGCTACCTAATGTGCTTGTTATTGAGAAGATAGAGGGAGTTGATCTTGTACAAGTGTGGGATACAAAGTAGGTTCCAAAAAGGACTTACCATTTTGTATGCTACATTGTTGATGATCTCTAATGGAGTGAGCTATTGGTGAATGTTATCTTATGGTTTCCATCGCTAGGGTTTTAAGATCTCTACTTCTAACAACCCCTGATAAGATATTGGTAGGTGCATGTACTTCATATTCTAAATATATACAAAGTGTTTGTGTTGTCCAAATGTTGTGTACTTGCATAATTAAATTTTATCTTATGTCATCTTCGTAATTGAGTGATTATAGTACTAGTTATGAAGGTTAATTTGACATAACATTGAGATGAGATTGTTAAGTGATTTCAAATTATGTAGAAGATAAATGAGAAAATTTATTTCTATAACAAATTATTGTAATATGCCATTTTTTAGGTCACAATATTTTCAAGTGACCACTATTTGAGTGTGGATTTTCATTGGATTTAGATGTATATAATTCAAGAGGTATTCCACAAATTGTTAGTTGTGAGTTAGAATATGGATATCCACAACATTCATGAAAATAATTCAGAAGGAATGATCTATTGATGATGTACATATACATGGTTGATTAGCAAGAAATGCTACTTTAGAAATTTATACAATTTTAAATTCAAACACTTTGAAATTCATACATTCATCAACATAAAATGGAGAAACAATGAGATTCATAAAAAACGTGGCATGAAATGTGTGTGTGTGTATCATCTAAATTTTTCCTTCTTTACAAAATGACAATTCTTGGCCAATATACAAAGAGACAACAAGTTCCCTAACATAAAAAAATCATCCATATCGGGGCCTAGATATAAAATGGGACTAGTTGGTCAATCATTGACCACTTCCACCCTCACCACCCTTAGGAGCATCCTGGAAACCAATATTTATTCTTTTACTTGAGGAAGCACCTCAAGAGGTTCTAGGCATGGGCATGCTTCGACACTCTGGAGACTGCACAAAGAATAAACATTGTTATAAGTTTTTTTCCTCAATGAATTAATAAACATGCAAAATGATACTTTGTAATTTAACCTAAGACAACTCACCACATATGCTACTGTCATTCGTGAGGGTGTTATCCTCGTCTGCGACCCTAGTGTCTCTGTGATGCCACCCTACATTAGTTACAGGGATCAAGTTAAGAAAATTAAACAAATATGCATAAAATCAAATTCATGAAACATAAAAAAATTATTATCAATGAATTATCTCACTATGAATATCCCAGACCTCGATGGAGATTCACTTGAAGATGGAGCACTAGTTTGTACAACCTTCTCTGAGAAAACCTCTATTGTGGCAGTCTTGGTCGATGGGGCCAATGGAAATGCTGGGGGTGGGATGCGGTGATCACCCACAGACTGTATTGATGATTACAACTCATTAGGCCTAGAAAACAGTAACCTAGAAGCAACGCCCAAGTGTCGAGGGAGTGAAAAAGTACTATATCTAGCAAATGTATCTACAACCTGCATACATATTAATAAAATTGAACTATCAGTACCAACTAGTAAATTTCAAAAAGATAAACACAAACAATTTCAAAATTATACGATATTTAACTCTATACATGATACATGTGACATAGGTGACTTGTCCATCATAGATGGATAGTCCTCGACATCGCCTACTCCGAAATCCTGTAGAAACATGAGAACATTAAAAATTCAAGTATGCCATAAAATAAATAAATGACTAAGGTTAATTTATCATATGTGACACATACCTAAGTGTGAGGTGCACCCAATGAACATGCATCCTCTACTGCTACATTAGCATTGTAGCTAGGAACTAATGCATCCATCATCATAGAGGGTCTACTTCTAGGACATAACAATTGCAAAAAAACATACAATTACATATCAATATAAATATACATAATACAAAATAAATATATAATGATGAAGAACATAAAGAGGGTTACAATACTAAACTCCTCCATGAATCTATGTTGTCCATTAGGATCTATAGGCCCACAACATGTTTTCCTGCATCTCGAGAATCTTTGAGGTTCACATGGATGATTGTTAGGTCCATGTTCCCTCTCCTCACTGTAATTTGTCGTGGATGTTGAACCTCCAACCCCTCTATCAATATCACTGGCAGGAACCTCCTACCCAGATAATGCAACAAAACTATTGTGTTGCACTAGGATACGATTCAATGATGAAATGGATAGCTTTACTTGTTGCAAGTTCTCTGCAACAGGAGGATGCTGGGTATGGGGGTCAGGCCTTCGCCTAGGGGGACGAGGACCTAACATGGGGTCATGCCTGACATGCTCTCGGTCCTATGCAGACACTAGACCCACCCATTGGAATTATCCAATGTCAAAGTAGTTGACATTCTTACCCATAATAAACTTAGCCCATAATTTTTTCATAAAATATAAGGGCACCCCCCTGTTATTGCAGGGAGGTTTATCGAAAACCATATACCACCTATCCATCCAATTTTGACTAATCTAGGGATGGATGCACCAGTCAATGAAGATGTGTTTCTTGTTCAATGGTAGTTCTTGTCTAGTTCTAGGATCCCTAAAAATAGACAATATTTGTGGTTTTGAAATTCCTAGCTCTTTCACTTGGTTTCTATCCAAATCAATGTTGTAGTACTTGTTAGCACTAGAAGTCACACATATACTGTTGTAGATGTAAGCCTAATACCCATCAGAATTGTGAATAAAAAATGTTTTAAAAGTGTGGGAAATGGGTGTGAAACTCAGTTTATAATGTCAATCACAAAATCCTCCATGAAATACACACCAACAAGCAAGTCTTTGAATAGCTTCAAATCATTGTTTAGAGATATAAATGGAAGATAGAAGACTTATAAAGAATGATGAAATATGTGTATCAGGTGACATCAACTACTTCTGGAACACATATGGAAGAAATCTCATTGAATAAGAATTTATTAATCAAAAATAGAAAACACTTTGATCAACTTGCATAATTTACCAACAATAAATCATTTAATGTAATAAGAAAGCAAGCATAATGATGAATCCTTCACCAACAACTAACACCAAAGCGAGATAGAACATAAATGACAGTAGGAAAGTAATTGATATTTCACTATTAAATATTCTTGAGTCTGGTACATACATAGGAAACTCTGTTACAGGTTAAAACTAAAAATAAGAGCCTCATTGTCTAACCATTCGAACCCCCTATCGAGTTATAATGCATGTTAAATAACAAAATATTCAAAAAACATGTTTACAATTCGCCACCTAACTTCCTCATAGGATTCTATGCCTAAGAAAGGTGTGGCACCAGGTATACAACAAAAATGTAAACATAATGCTATTTTCCAGAAAGATGTTGGCAACGTTTAGAACAACCATTAACAACTTGATGTTGTGGTTTTATTGGAGGAAACTCCTTGAAGCAGGTGGCCTTTCGATGTGAAAATAATCTCCTAAATGCTTATCTGAGCTCAACCTGACACTTGCCAATCCCTTTCAACTTCAAATTCTTCATAACTCCTAGTTCGCAGCACTTGCACTGCAGACTGTCCTAAAACACCCAGTTCGCAGCGCCATTGAGTCCATATACTGTGAACTTTCCTGTAGGTTCTTGTTTACCTCCAAAAAGGATTCCAAACTTTAAAAATTACACAAGAAGTGGGAAAAAACCTTCTATAGGCTACTACATACATCTTGCAACATGAAGTAAACTTGGAGAAAACATATGGATATGATAACCTTGGCTCAAAACCAAAATCATTACTTGGGCTATGCAAAACGTGAACCATGAAAAAAATGATGTTGATGTGAAATAATATCCTATATTCATATTTTCCTGGTACTCCTTCTAGTAGCCACCTTAGCCAATATATCCAAATTCCTTTTTGCTACCTGCTCTTTGAAGGGTTTCAACTCTGCTTAAAATTTCCAGATCTCAGCTTGCCAGGCTCTCTTCTATTTATACACATTCCTAAGTTTCCTATGAAGGGATAGATACCTCTTAACCATGTATCTTGATTTATCAATAGTATTCTCATATAAGTCTAACATATCCTTCATATTGATTCCGGTATCCAGATTTTCCTTCTTCAATTTGTCATTTTCAACTCTTTCATCTTTAAGTTTCCTCCCGAGTCTTTTGAAAGTAGGATTACTTTCATGAGGAGGAGTGTTCATATCAGTAATATCTATGGGCTGCTTGGAAGGCCGAGGTTTATCATTTTGCTGAGATGAGGCTTCTATTGTACCCTCTTCCAAAGGAATATGTTGTTTAGTCGCTGATCTGGTGAAAGGTATTCTAGGTTTGAATTTTTCTGCAGCAACAAGTGGGGAAAAGATAATTTTTTTACCCTTCAAAATCCTTGCTTTACTTTATGATATCTCCATAGATGTAGGTTCTTCCACATGAGAAATTTCTCTGTCAGGAGGTTGTGAGGGACCACCTTCAACTATTTTATCAGTAACTTGAAAGGATTTTTTACTCCTAGTCATCTTCCTCTTTTTTCTTGAGTTTGAGTGCATAGTATTCTCAACAGGGGTAGGTGTTTGTGTTTTGGACTGTGGTTTGTGAGCAATATTTGGCTGAAAACTTGATGTAGCTAGGAAAACCTCCCAGTCAATGTTGGTCTTCTTCAACTCTTCTAGTACTAGAATCTTGATTAAACGAGAGTGAAAAACACTTGTATCCACTTATTTGGACTTAGCCTCGACCCTATCTAACATCTTGCAAATACTCCTAAAAATATAAAAGGGAAGGTTCATGGACTCTTTCTTAGTGAAGTGTAGTAGTAATATGATATGGTATTGATATACCATATTGAACCTTCCTTCACATGTGAAGTACCTTTGAATGACCCTGATCATCTTGTCAAAATACTCCAACATGTGACTTCTTCGCACTCCTTTGGATAGGTTTTTTCCTTGATATTCAAGTTTTAGGAATTCCTTGGAGAAAGAAGAGTTCAAAGACATGGATTTAAACCACTTCTCTCCATAATCAGGTATCTCTGTGGCTACAAAAATAGATTTCTTGGAGACTTCAAACTCCAACACCCCCACCTTAGTCTTTGTCCCACTAAAGTTGAGTGAAAAATGTTTAGCTACCTCAGGATGTCTTATTTTCATTTTCTCACAAAAATTTAGGAAACCCACCCTTTTGAATGCTTCCTTGAAAAATGGTTTTGAATTAATGATTTACATGTCATGTGGTTCAACTCTCACAACATCTCCCCCTTTTTTAATATTCTTTCCTTACTGACTATCCATAATGATTGTTTTGAAAACCTCATGTACCCTCTTATAACAATTTGTTATGAGATATATAATAAAAACATGGAATTTAGGGTTTATTTACAAAACTGGGACAACTTAGGGTTTTCTTGAAAGAACAATTTATGCCCATCAATATTGTGAGGTTGAATAGGATGGAAGTAGGAGGTGATAAAATAAAAACAAAAATTCAACTTGGATAAGACTGCAGACAGGGAAAAATTGATGCAACATTGTGTAAAACATAGGGTTTGCAACACATTTGTTAAGTTAGCAGCACCAATTTGTAGCGCGACTTAAACAAGGTTTTTATGACAAGCTTGCAAGACTTCCCACATCTGAGGATAAAAATGAGTTTGATAGGTTAAAACATTAGACTTAGATGAATCTCAATTAAGGAGGGTTTGATCCATCAGGAAACAGAGGGTTCACAATGCACAGTCTGCAATGCATAGTTTGCACTGCACGGTTTTACAATGGATAAGGTTACTATTTGCAAGATGGAACTGTAAATTTCTACTTTGGTATAACGAAATTGAAAATAACTAGGGTTTAGGAGACCAGTGTTGTGGGTTTTAATTGGTGCAAAGAGTTGGAAGTGCAGAAAACATGTAACATTTTGCAGCGCATGAAAAATATATAGCAGTATCCCGTTCAATCAACCCTCAAACAACATGTAATCACCAAAGAGGTACCTGGTGTATCTAGAAATTGATTTGGTGTCTCGTGAACTTGAATGGGACTTAGTTGGATGCATCCAATCCTCTTTCATTTGCTACAGCCAGTTCGTAGCACCAAATTTCAAAACTATGGCAACGCGCTTCACTCAAACTGTTAGACTTGTTCCTTGAAAACATCCCAAAGAACATAATGCATTGAATACGCTGAAAATGATGAGATATCCCTTGACACGTTTTAAAAGTAAAATGATGAGAGATTAGTGCATAAGGTACTTCTTGATACGTTGCGAACTTTCATGTGAGTTTGCAACAAGTATATTGGACACTTGGCTTGACCCTCAAAATATTGAAAATGATATAATATAACCCTTTGTACATCCCTTTGAAACAATACACATGATAATGATAAGTTTAAGACCAAGGGTGTGATCCATGCTGACCCCTATTTATTTCATGATGAGGAACAATATCATGGCACCAAGGCTCTTACATAGACTAAAGTCAAAACTATCGCTCATGGAAGAATCAAACATGATTTATTGACATGAGATATAACTCAAAACCTAAAAAATAAAAGACCCTATGACTCAAACATAGAAACTTTAAAAGATTTTGACCCAAGATATCCTATGTGCTAACATCTGGCTCCAAAGAGAATGGAGACCTCCATGTGAGGCTCCAAAAACATGCAATTCCAGTGTCTTATCCACTAGGCAAGGAGTCATTATTAAAACAAAAAAAACACTAACTAATAGGATGGTATTTACAATGAAATGAAGCCTTTGGAAAAAGTATTTTTTTAGAAAATTCCCATTGACTGGGCCACCAAGAATTTCAACATCCTCTAAATTTTTTAGCTTAAAAGTATTATTTTGAAAAAATTCATAAATTTTAAAAGGACCAACCCAAAGGGATTCAAATTTACTATGTGTTCCTTTATCTTTCCTTTGAGCATCTCATTTGAGTACCAGGTCTCCAAGATGAAAATATTCCTTCTTCACCTTCTTGTTAAAAACTTCTTTGATTTTTTGTTGATGACTTTGTGCTTTGTCAAAAAGTTGCTCTCTAGTTTGTTGTACTTCCACAAGATGATGCATCCTCCTGATCATGTCATATGTTTCCCCTTCTTGGTCTTGAAGAAAATTTTCCATAGGTAAAGCTAACTGAGCAGGGAAAACAACTTCAGTTCCATTAACTAGCTAAAATGGTGTGGTGCCAATTGACCTTTTGGTGGTCACTCTGTCTACCCATAGGGAAAACTTCAACTTAGAAGCCCATGACTTATTATTATCTTGCATCAATTTTATGATAATCTTCACTAAGATTTTGTTGGAGGATTATGCTAATCCATTACCCTGAGGGTAATATGGAGTGGAGTGGATAAATTGAATACCAAATTTTTCATAGAAGTTCACCAAGGGATCAGCCTTAAAATATGCTACATAATTAGTGACAATTTTATTTGGGAAACCAAACCTTGATAGAATATCTTCCAAGAAGCCAATAATTACTTTGTGTGTTGCATTCCTGGTGGGAATGGATTCTATCCATTTGGTAAAGTAATCAGTAGCAGTCATAATCCAACGGTGATGGCCACTTGAGGATGGATGAATTTCTCCAATAAAGTCTAATCCCCACTACTGAAAAGGGCTAGATACCACTATGGGTTTCAGAGGCAAAGATTTGAGTTTCTATTTTGCTGAGAATATCTGACATTTGTCACAAGTCCTGATCTTTTCACACACATTAGTGAACAAAATAGGCCAAAAATACCCAACTCTAAATATCTTGTATGTTGTAGTCCTCTAGAAGTGATGACCCCCACATAAAATTCCATGAAATTCAATCATAATTTTTTTTAACCTCTTCTGGATATAAACATATTAAAAGAACCCCTAAAGGATATTTCCAATACAGAATCTGATCAAAAATACAATACTTGACTACTTTAAGTTTCATAACTCTTACTTTGGTCTTCTTGTTAGAATATGAAATATGTGTGCTCATTTTACCATTGATAATAGCCTTTTCACCCAACCATAGGCCGAAGCCACCCTCCGAGCACCTTAACCTTGACAGAGAATCACTCTGGAAGCAAACCCTAGGCTAGATAGCCAAAAAAAGGGTAGCACACCTTTACCCAAGAATAGTGCATCAACAAAGGCTGATCAGATGTTTCAAACCCTAGCCAAGAGATAGTCCAAGCCAAAATGTAACTGCTAGCTACAGAAGCTGCACCAACAACTCTCCTCCAAACATGTGCACAAGACTGCAACTACACTGCGTAGAAATAGCTCTCTGCAACTGCTGAGATGTGTCAAATGAGAGATGGATGCCCTGTATTTATAGTGGTTTTGACAGACTTACTGGGGTCGACTTATCCTTCTGGGTACCTTTCTGTTCAATATATATCAATTCTTCTGCCCGAATTCTTCTCTTGGAGGCTAATAACCTAATATAAATTATCTTCTTGAGCCGACAAGTCTTTTAGGGTTATTAGACAACTCATTAGGGTTTCTCTTGCTTCCCGGAGTATTCTATTCGCATTAGGTTTACAAGTGGAGGTAAATACCTCCGGCAACTACCATAATATCAACACTCCCTTCTAGCTAGGGAGGTATTTACAGGTAATGGTCTTGAGCACAAAAACATACCATTCACTCGGTAGCATCAACATAGTCGTCTAGACTATCTCATGACTAGATCATGAGCATCACCATCACCATCAGTGTCATCAGCTGCATCATTTCTCGAAACCATACTCTATCTGAGTAATCAGACATGATGCTCACTCCAAAGAGTGATACAAGAGCCATTCTTCTAATCTAGAAGAGTAAATGCTCTGAACTATTTTCCGTCTGGAAAATCTATGTTCATCATTCATCTGTCTGATGATTATCTCCAATAAACTACTGATAGTCTTCAAGGCAATTAGAACAAAAATAGAACACAACCGTGTCTATCCATAGTAGTACATAACTACAATCCATTGGTACACTACCACACCAAGTAAAACACAAGTACTTGATCAACAATGTATAGTTATGAACAATGGAACATATCCACCACAATAGTCTACATCTACTATCATACAGTCTTCATAACAAACATCTGATAGCAACTTGCACAGAAACAATGTTATGATATAAACTGAATCATTTGGGCAAATATTTCACTCACATCTGTGAGATCTGAAAGAATATCTGCCCTCAGAGTAGAACAACGAGATATTTGGACTATTCTTCTCAAGCAAGGAAGAATAACTATCCTGTCTTTTGAACCTGGACCATTCCCCACCCTGGTCCATTCTTCCTACACTAATCAAAGTGCACCCTGGAGAGAATGTATAAACCCTAAGGAATGCTGAGCCTGGACCATTCCTCCTACACTAATCAAAGTGAACCCTGGAGAGAATGTATAAACCCTAAGGAATGCCTGTCCCTGATTGCTGAGCCTGAACCATTCCCCACCTTGGGCCATTCCTCCTACACTAATCAAAGTGCAGCCTGGAGAGAATGTATAAACCCTAAGGAATGACTGTCCAAACCATTTCCTCTGTTAACCACAAGAGGAAAATATTGTCCTGTATCAACCTCCAAAACAACCCATTCCTCATGTTAACCACAGTGAGAAATCACTGTCTGGCGAGGTCGGCCAGTCTTCTTGAGTAACCCTCAAGAAGAAAGACTGCCCTAGACCACTCCCCATGTTAACCACAATGGGAAGTCATTCTCTATGATACATCAACAATCTGGACCATTTCCCATGTTAAACACAATGGGAAATCGCTGTCCGTCAAAAATCTCAGTCCACTTTTTGAATAGGAAAGCATCTGTCCAAGATGGACTATTTTTCAATCTTGAAAATGAATGTCTTCAATAATATTTTCAGTGCTCCCTCCCAACCTAGGAGTCGTATCTTCCTTTTTCAATAAGGAAGTTGTCTCCACGAGCTCCAACTTGAGTATGCAAACTCTTTGATCTTGGATAGAAGCTTTACCAAAATGTTTTCTTATCCGCTCATCTGTGGAGATATGTATTGGAGAACCACTTTCTCCTTTCTGGACTTCATCATGAATAATGTATGCTTGATTTCAAATGTACTTTAGTATGGAACACTGATTTTTTGTGAAGGCTTCATGTAGCTTTGAACAATAGAGTATATCATTGTTGGAAAAGCTGGAACATATCCATGTGGTACTTCTTCTATCATCATGAGATCTAATCTACTAAGTAATCATCTTGATGTTATAGGGAATCTTCACCATGCTTCTGATGTGTACTGGAGGTTCTCCAACAAGTTATCTTCTTCTATCTGCATACAAGGGTCTCTTTCTGGTATGCCTCAAAGTCTTGAGATTGCGCTTCATATGCTCTTTATTCAATTTCTCTGGAGAACATTCTTTGCATTCATCTGATGTAGAAATCCAACTCATGGATGTTGTGGATTATATAATGACTCATGTAGAGATAAGTCTAGTTTATTGGTACAAGTATCATAGTCTTCTACCTCCATCTGGGAGAACCTCTAGTTTAAGATCTCGCAATGCTTTCATTCATAAGTCTTCCATACACTGTTCTTCATCACGACTTTCAGTTCCTCTCCTTGATTTATTTTATTGAGTTTATATCAGGCTGACAATCTTATGATTCTTGATACAATGACTGGTTGTTCTGGCTTCTCTTTATTTCTTGGAATCTTCATGTGTTTCTTTAGTTCTCGGGTCCATGGAGTTTCTTATAGATTCCATGCCCTAAATATTCCATCATAGGATCACGGATGTGGATGGACAACCATGGATACTTTAAGGCTTCTCTTTGAAGAATACGTACTGTCTTTCATGGATATATACTTCATCATCTTCAATGGATCGTAGGATTAGCTCCCTCCTAATCCTTGCTTTATGTATGAGTGCATATAATCGGCTCCCTCCGTCTAACAGATTCCATGCTTCCATCTGCATCCTTATTGTCTTCTGCAATATATAATTGGCTCTCTTGTCTAATAGAGTCCACGCTTCCATCTTGCTGTCTTCTACAGAATGTCATAATTTTTTTTCCAATTTCCTCTCGATTATTGACTTCTTTCTATCTTTGCTTCTTCTAAGTCTCTTCCTGATTGATTCGACTTATCTTGCAATAGCTTCCACATGATTTGTATTTCATCCTTTCATGTGTATTATCTAATGATATCCATTCTTATCTTGTTGTTCTTCCATAGGTATAGTTCTTCTTGGAACACATTATCTTCCAAGAGATAGATATACAAGATATGTACAGAGACAATGCAAACAAGATATGTATAAGAAATGAGAAGAGTTTTGTTACCTTTAGAGGAAGAAGTCTCTTCCATCCTGCTTAGTCTTCTTTGTAGGTTCCTTTTCTTCAGCAATTGATGCTTCATGTTTTTCCTTCTTTTTCTTTAGCTTGGGACAATGATTCTTGTAGTGTCCATACTTTCGACAGTTGAAGCATTGTACTTCTGAAATGTCTTTCTCTTGATTTGGCTTCTTCCTTGAACCAAACTTCCTTTTGTTCATGAAGTTCTTGAATCTTGCTGTGAAGGCTTGATCATCATACTTCTTTTGGGGTTTCTCTTTTGCATTGATCCTTGATTCTTCTTGAGCACAACAAGTCCAAAGTTCTTCAAATGTCAGATACTCCTTTCTTGTGTTCATGCTTGCGGCAAATGCATCCCACGTCTTGGGAAGACCATTGAGTACTATGTTTACCAACTCCTTATTTGAGATGATCTCTTCAATAGCTTATAGTTGATCTCTTAATTGAGAGATTCTCACAAAGTATGATGTTATGCTGTCGTCATCATTCATCTTCATGTCACGGAGCTCATTCTTCAGACTCATTATTTGTCCAATGTTTCTTACTGAGAAGAAATTTGTTAGGGCATCGTACATCTTCTTCGATGAGTCAAGATGGGAGATGTAGGGTATCAAGTGGTCTTTTATATATTCCACTATGATACACATAGCATTGATATCATTGTCTTTGAACATCTCCATAGCTGCAATGTTCTGCGGTTCCTTCTCTTTTCCTTCTTCAAACTCTGGCTTCATGATCTTTCCTTTCATGATATCTAACACTTTATTCCTAGCAAGAATGAGGTCAATCATTTTATTCCATGATCTAAAGTTAGAGGCTCCATCTAGCTTGTTCTTTGACTTCATGGAATAAGTCATGGCTGCTTTGACTTGGTCAAACCCTAGATTTGACCATAAACTCAAAATTTACGTCTTCGCATACTAAGAGTATCAAGAGATGTGCTAGGATAGAGCACACTGATCTATCCATAAATTAGGTCAATCCATTCGCTTAAGGTGACTCAACAAGAGGATTAGGGTTTCTACAACTACTCCTGCTAGTAACCCTAGCGACAGTTACTTGGAAGCTGCTTCTGCTAGTAACCCTAGTGACAGTTCCTCAGCGAGCTCAATATCCTAGTGACTATGTTTCCTTCTAGCGTTTAGACTCAATGAAGGAGGTGTGGTCCCATAACCTGTTAGAATATGAAATATGTGTGCTCGTTTTACCATTGATAATACCCTTGTCACCTAACCATAGGCCAAATCCACCCTCCGAGCACCTTAACCTTGACAGAGAATCACTCCGAAAGAAAAACCTAGGCTAGATATCCAAAAAAAGGGTAGCGCACCTTTCCCCAAGGATAGCGCATCAACAAAGTTTGATCAGATGTTCCAAACCTTAGCCAAGAGATAGTCCAAGCCAAAACGTAACTGCTAGCTGTAGCAGCTGCACCAACAACTCTCCTCGAAACCTGCGCACAAGACTGCAACTGCACTGCGCAGAAATGACTCTCTGCAACTGTTGAGACGTGTCAAATGAGAGACTGGTGCCCTATATTTATAGTGGTTCTGACAGACTTACTGGGGCCGACTTTTCCTTCTGGGTACCTGTCTGTTCAGTATATATTAATTCTTCTGGCCGAATTCTTCTCTTGGAGGCTAATAATCTATTATAAATTATCTTCTTGATCCAACAAGTCTTCTAGGGTTATTAGCTAACTCATTAGGGTTTCTCTTGCTTCCCAGAGTCTTCTATTCTTGTCAAGTTTACACGTGGAGGTAAATACCTCCCGCAGCTACCATAATATCAACACTTCTCAAGTCCAGTGGGAGGCTGCAAATTTTGCAGGAAATAGATGAGGTCCTTGTGCCAACTGCATTATTCCAATTTTGAGATGATTTGCAAGTTGCTGCTAGGAATATCAGATTGTTGATTTATAGAGTTAATACTCATGAAATTTACTCCCAATGCCTTACAATTGGATTCATCTAGAAATCTAGATAAACCTTGACCTTTTACCATGTTGGTGGGTTTCACTTCAAGATGAAACTCCAAAATCTTAGCAATCCACTTAATTATTTTCCCGTCTATATTAGGCTGAATCTAAATTTCTTTCGCAGATCTTGAAGGAACATAAGCAATGATTTTTTAGTGAAGAACATATACCCTAAAGGCTTTTAGAGATTTGACTAAAGAATAATCTTGTTTCTCCATGATGTCATATATGCATTCATCATCTCTCAAGGCCATACTAAAAAAAGAGATAGGTTGCTCCATTCCATCTGAATTCTTCTGAAGAAGGACACCAACTAGTGTATCATTTGAGGAAAAGGAAAAAAAATAAAATTCCTTTGAGTAGTGAGGATTGATCAAAAGAGGAGCATCAACCAATGCTTGTTTTATCTGCTCAAAATAACTCCTAGCTTCTAGTGTTCATTTTACTTCGTTACCTTTTCTCAACATGGCAGTGATGAATTTCACTAAGTCAACAAAGTTAGATATAAATCTCCTCAAAATTTTTATCTTACCTTAGAAGGACTGAATTTATTTCTTGGACCTTAGGAGAGAAAGAGTTTCAATAGCCTTTACTCTATTTGGGTCAATTTTTACTCATTCATCTAAGACAAATTGTCTGGGCAACTTACCTTCCTTCATGGAAAAAAGAGACTTCCTGGGATTAAGGGATAACCCATACTTTTTGCACTTTAGAAACACCTTCTCTAAATGATGGTAATGCTCTTGATCAGACTTGTCAAACACTGTGATATCATCCAAATAGATAACCACAAACTTGTCTTTATCTCCAATAAATGCAATGTCCATTGCACGTTGGAAAGTTTCCCTTGCATTCATGAGACCAAATGGCATCTTGGAATACATGAATGTACCCCAAGGAGTGGTAAATGCTATCTTTTATATGTATTCTGGTAACACAGAAATCTGATTGTAGCCCGAAAACCCATCAATCATTGAAATCATTATTGATTCTGTCACCCTTCGCAAGATATGTACCATTTTTGGTAAGGGGTAGTTGTCTTTTCTGGAATACCTATTTAAGTTCCTCAAGTCAACACAAATACTGATCTCATAATTCTTCTTTTTGACAAGGACCAAATTATCTATCTAATCAAAATACCTCAAATGTATAACGATCTAGGCATCAAGCAATTTTTTAACCTCTTTTTCCATAATGGGCAATAACATAGGGGTAATCTTCCTAATTTCTGTCTGAAAGGTTTGGTGTCATGTAATACCCCAAGGACTTGCCCTGATTCCATTATGAATTGTAATTATGATTTATAGGCTGGTGAGCTAAGTTTATATAAGATGATGGGGTTATGAGTTATTAGGCCAGGGAGCCTAAGTGTTGAAGGCCAAGAACCTGATTTTTTACATGTAACTATGCACATTATTAATAAAGATAAACATCTCTGCATGTGGACCGACCATGATGAATGAGTGATGGGGGACTAAGCTTCCACAAAGCTTGGGTAAGGGATTGGGGGCTGGAAGGTTGGAAAGAGAGGCTAGGTGTTGAGCCTAGGGGCTAAGCCTAGGGTCTTAAGTCCTTGGGAATAATATTTTAATATTATTCCAAAAGCTATGTGAAATCTATGTTTTGTCCTAAGTTCCTGGGGAGGAACGCATGCAACTTCATGGGTGACATGTGTCGATCCAGGCGCATGTGATTTAACCCAGGAAATGAGCCGTGTTGGGGGTTCACTTTCCATTCCATCGACTATTGCATGGGAGTTGGGTGGGCATTACTCCCAAACATCACCTGAATACGGGGTCCGACCTTCCAGTTCCTTCATCCATCACCTGAGTCGGGGAGTCCATTCTCCATCTTCCGTCTCAACAGGAAGGCATTCCCGATCGACCTCTGTTGGGTGTTTTATGCTGGATCCTTTACCTGAACCGTGGGAGTCTCTTTGCGAAATCTCTGTACACCTTATGCATCTCTAAAACCAGAGCCATGAGTCTGTCCTTTATTGTTGGTTGGGGAAACCTGAAGTGTCTCGTAATTGCTGAGCCTTGTTACGTTGAAGTGTCTGTTTGTCATCTGTTTGGGAAACCCATGTTTGTTGTCACAGTTGACTGTAGTGGACACACAGTTCTTGGTTGGGTGTGGTTTGCTGCCGTTGTATGTTTTTTGCTGAGCCTTATTGTTTTTCTGCTTTGTATGGGAACGAGATTAAGGAAACCGGTTGTATGACCTGTGTGTAACCTTTCTCCAAGTGAGGGAGGTGATTGTTGTTGAAGAGGCAGTCTGTCAGGCCTGTGAGAAGCTATTTCCAGGTGAAGGAGTTTACTGGGAAGTGGTATTCTTCCAGAGAGAGTCCAACACCAGCTATAGAGCTCTAAGACTTTCTGATCCGGCCTATTGTCAAGACCCAGAGAGGGAGGTGAAGCACTGATGGACTGTGCTTCTGAAGGTGTATACTCCTGGGTGGAACAGGTATGTGGGGAATGAGAGTCCGTGAGTAGTGGGCATAAGAAGGCATCCTGGGAAGAATCCTTCTGGTTATTCTGTGTAGTTTTCCCTGTGACCTCAACCTAGACTAGGATTCCTTGCCTTGGGTGGAGCTTAGTCCTAGCTCGGGGGTGACCCACTATTGAACATGATGAGTAGCGTGGTCTAATGCTGGGAGGTTCGTGGAAGGCCTGCATGTGGTTGGTGGAATTACCATGGTTTCAAAGATAAGTATCAGCGTATGCTTAATATTATGTTTTGCATGCCTGTGATGCTTATATGTATCATGTATTCTATTGTGCATATGAATTATTGTTAATGCCATGGTTTATTTATGTTAGTAGTAATCTTGTGCTTACTCTGAGTTAAATGTGTTTAATTTTATTTAAATGCATGTTATTAATTAAGTATGAGAATGGTGTTGTTCTGCACAGTAGCGTTGCCCAGCCAGTGGGTTGATGACCGGGGAACGTTACAGCATGGTATCAAAGCATAGTTTCAACGTTGAGCCTGGATGGGCCAGATAAGTGGTCTTTGGACTGAGGTTTTGAGAAGAAATTGTGTATGGAGGACTAGCCAGCAGATGACTATATTGAAGGAGATAGGTATTGATTCGACGATATGGAAGATATTGAAGACTATAGCATAGATATTTTTCAGACCTCAAAATGTTTCTGAGTGTGAATGGGCTACTTGACCATGTTAAAAAGCTCAGGAGGTGTAGCGGTATTATAAAACTACAGCCGGTGTGGTATATGGCCACAGGGAGAGAGAGAACTCCACACTAGAAGTGTTGGAGCCATAGGATATGTTTGGGAGGAAAGGAGAACCCTCACGACCATCAGATCTGGAGAACATGCAAAAGGCTTAAAAACCTTTGGAGTTGCACAGGAGTGTGGAAATCACGATACGCGAAATCCTGAATTCGTCAGGACCAAAGGACACGTGGAGAGCGATCAACCTTTCGTTGACTTGTAACTTGAAATGGTCAAAGGGTGAGTTTGTGAGAATTCACGAAACACGAATTCACGATTGGATCACAACCGTTGGTCTAAGAGAGATCTGGACCGTTAATTGTCCAAGAAGAAATCAACATTTCGAGAATAGGGTGGATGAAGGTGGAAAATATTTCGACCTTGTGACACACGAAATCCTGATACATGAAATGTCGACGAGATCTGAGTCGTCATATCATGGGGAATCAAGACCGTTGGATCAAGTAGATTAATAGACCATAATTTTAGAATTTCGGCAAGGAGAAGTTCGAGATGTGTAGATGCACAAACTCCTGATGCCCGAAACTCCAAAATGAAAAGTGAAAGTAGTGGGGCCCTATGACATCACTGGGAGTGAGGTGGACCTTCTTGGTCACTACCTTGGTGGGTGACAATTGTGATGTGGGCCCAAGGTGAGAGAGGTCAGAAGTTCGAGAGTCGGGAGTTGGAGAGGGAAGCAAGTGCGAGAACCTCTGGGACCAAAACTCGAAACCCCGAAAGTTCTAAAATGATCTACACCATAGATCGGGAGTATAAGGCTTGACCATTAGATCAAGCAGAAGGTAAGTCACGATTACACGATTTTGGCTATCGGGGAAAAAAAGAGTGAGCTTAGGCACGGAACCCTGAAACCTCGAAACCCCGAAACACCGAAAGGATCTGCGCCGTAGATCTGAGAGAGGTCTGACTATTGGATTTCACTTGGAATGGACGTGGACACATGGGTGTGTACCATGTGCCAGTGGGTCAAAAAGAAAAGTGAGCATGGTGGGACCTGATGACTTCGTTGAAGGTGACGTGGACCCTCCTGAACGTGCCACGTGCCACTGTGGTTATGGGTGAAAATTGTGCTATGTGGGCCCGGAGGGTAAAGTAAATCAAGATTTGGGAAGTCGGGGGCTAGAAAGGAAAGCAAGTCTGAAAGCCTCAAGGACCTAAACCCGAAGTCCCGAAGTCCCAAAATATTTGAAGATGGAAGAACCACAACGGATTTTAACCGTTGGATGTTGGGTAAACATAGATCGTCGACCCACCCGATTTACGCGAATTCGGTAAATAGGAACTCCAGGAGATAGTTATGTGTGCTTTAAACTCTTCGAAGGCCAAAGGCCCGAGTAGCACCTAGTAGTATAGCCCTTGGTCATGTGGGCAGGGACTAAGAAAGAGGGAGATATTACCCAAAATTACAGAGCCGATAAGAGCTCGGAAAATTCATGAAATTGAAACATTTTCTTAAATTAGATTGTTTATGAATGATGAAGGAATTGTCAAGAAATGAAGGCCTGGCAAATTCTAGTCGTCTGCGCATTGTATTGCAGAAGGTTGACGAGTGCCATAACTGATTTGAATTGCCACAAAGTGCAAAGAAATGGAAGAGACACATAATTCTTTTAGTTCAGAAAACAAATCTCAGAAGAGATAGCGTAGAACTTTCGTATGTAGAGTGTGCATATCAAGTGCAAGGAGTTCTTATAGAGGGAACTTGTTTTAAGTTCGAAAGACTCCATGAGACGAGCATAGAGGGTGCCAGGAGGGCACCAAAACGTTTTTTGGAAAACACAGAAGGGTCGAGTCCCTTTGAGATTGAGTAAGTTAAAAACTCAGGGAGAAACAATGCAAGTTCGCATGCAGAGCGCAAGTGTGCGGCAAGGTGAAGTTAAAATTTCATTAACTGAAGTTCAGGAGGGAAAAAACTGTCAAAGCCTTCGAAATATTCGAAATCTTTCAAGTTAGGGAGGAAGTCAAGTCTAGAAGAATTGACGCCAAGATATTTGGAAACAAGTCATTGAGAACCTGAATGGATGGTAGGAATCCTTGGAGGGAGAAGCGTCGATAGTCGTGCATCCTTAGATCAAAAGAAACTATGAGGTATTGAACCATCGATCTCAGGGGAAGATCGAACCGTTGATTCCTTTAGTCAGGAAATTGAAAAATTGAAAGTTGGGAGAACAGAGGAAGTTGTTCTCGAAAATCCCAAAACATGAACTTCCGATTCATGAGGAGAGATCTAGACCATTGAATCACGGAGAGTGTCAGCGGTTGATCTGAAGCGCTTGAATTTCATGAAGACGAAATTTGAAAAAGGGAAGAGAACTGTTTTCTAATTTTGTGATCCGTGAAGTCTCGATTCATGAGAAAGGATCCACACCATTGGATTACGAGGAGATTTGAGTCATTGGATCTGACTCACATGGATTTCGGAAAACTAGAGATCGGAAGAAAAGAGGGGAAACTGTTTTTCAAAACCTCGAAACGCGAATTGTTGATTCACAAGGAATTGATCTGGACCGTCGAACCCAGAAAGCTGTGGACGTTTGATATGAGGCAAATGGGGTTCAGGAGTTTGAACCTCGAGAGAAAGGAGGAGAGATAATCCTCAAAGTTCGCAAAGGGTAAAGTCCCACAGCGCTCGGAAGTTGGGGCCCCAGGTCATCACTAGAGGTCACGCCGATAGAAGTTAAGGGAAGAGCTAGCACGCACTAGACTCTTGTTTCAGATTTCGGGGATAGAGAGAGTCGAGGGTGACTCATATCGAAACACCTGGTACGCGAAATCCTGAAACGCCTTGTGGATAGGCACGTGGTCATAGTCGGTGGCCACGTAAGAGAAACTTGTGCCGCCGCTAGTTCTCGTGGGTGAGTTTTCACGCAAGGACTGTGGATTTGTTCCATGGAGGTTGTAGTAGGGATTTGAAGAGATTCTCCAGCTCTGAGAGTTGAAGATCCATTGATTGGGAGGTCAGCAGACCCCGCGGAGGTGGGGGAACTGCGTCAAAAGTGATCAGGGAAGGAATGATCATGCACAGTTATAAAATCACATGATTATATTATTTTAATGCATACCACTGGAGGTGGTAAAGGCTGGAGGCCTATATTAATTCAAATCTTCTCAGCTTCTAAATGCACACATTGACATAGTAAAATGTCATGTTAATTTGGTTATGGGGTAATAAACAAAGAATTAAAGATAAAAACTGGTTATGGGAATAAATGCCAGTAAGCTAGTCATGTATAAGACCAAGACCTGGTTGGATATGGCAAGGTATGGATATGGAAAGGTTATGAGCCACACAGGTACTAAAAGCTTCCTACTTTTAAATAAAACTTGGGTTGCAACCTTTTTGCTAACACTAATGAACACCACATAATTATATTCTTGGTGTAATGTTCGGGTCGAAAAGGAAGGCATCCAATTAATTGGGAAGATAATAGGAAGTGTATGGAGAAGGTGGCAACACATTGGCTAGAATTCCAACTCATGGATGGTGAGATACATGACTGAGATAGAGAGCATTATGTAATTCAATGCAAGGTGCACTGAATAAGAATACATTGAGAATTGCACTCATGCATAATGAGTGATAGAATTGTATACTAAATGCAATGGTTGAATATGTTTTGTAAGTACATGCATATATATTATTGCATGGAAATAATTATACTAATGGTTGAAATGTTTCTAACCCATGAAGATGAGAACATTTCAGGAACTGTTAAACATTGCAACAGGAAAGTTACAAGCCAGGTAGTCATAGGAATAGAGACTACATAAAATCTTATGTTTAGAAAATTGAAATAATAAACTTATTATTGTTAATTATGAACATGCATATGCATAGAATCACGAGTCATTCTATTTGGTCAAGTTGTTTGGTAATTGTGATTGAATTGCTAGGTGCAGGAAATTCTAAGATCATTGCATAAGATGTTGTACATGTTGAATTATGATGTACAAAAAATACTGACAATTTGTTGGCAGTATGCAAGATGATGTCTTGCAGGAAAATCGTATGCAGTTTGGTGCCTATGGAAAATCACAAGGATGGCTGCATTCATAATATGGCAACAACCAAGATGAATCATGAAATAGAATGTCATGTTTTGGGGATAAAAGTTGAATTTCCTTTCGAACTAATTGGAGTTCCTAAATGAATTCTTTTATGTTCTCTCATGATAACTGCATGTGGTTGATGTAGATGAGATGATGTTGATAAAAGTTAAAATGTTGACTACAAAGAGTATCTCAAGAAGATGCTGCTTGGAAACCTTTGAGGGCAGTTGGAACTCCTCGAGCCACGGTGCTCTAAGACTTCCAGTCCAGCCTATTGTTGAAGCCCAAGGAGAGGGAGGTGTAGCACTGATGGACTATGCTTGTGAAGGTGTATACTCCCGGATAGGCATGTGGGGAATGAGAGACCGTTGGTTGGAGTGCTGCTAAGGTTTGAATGGTTGGAGTGCTGCTGAGGTCTGGTACCTTGGCCTAGACCATGTGGATAAGGATTGTGGACCATGGATATCTCGGGAAGCCATTTCCCCGATGGAGTCATAGCTCTGCTCAGGGGTGGAAGGTCTTCTCAATCAAAAGATAAGTACAATTATCTATTTATTATATGTTGTGTATGTTGTATACAGTTATAATGTTATTAAAATTGTCTGTATATACATATATATACATTGCATATATGCTTGCATTACCACATCCATGACTATACATAATGTGTCTCATATTTCATTACTTAAGAAATATATATACCTGATGCTAATCATGTAATCGATTGGAATGTGATTCAGGTGGAGCAACAAGGTGTCCTGCAAGAGCATCTTGTGCACATATTGGATAGGAAAATAAAATAGCTCTGAAATCGAGCTATTGATCTTGTAAAGGTCTAGTGGACCTGGTACGGTCCTGAGGACGTGACATGGGAGCATGAGGACGCTATGCGGGCATAAGACCCACATATTTTTGAAGATTTTGGAAATCTTGTTGATGCTGTGTGAAAGTTGCACTGAAGACAGTGCAAAAATAAGGGGAGGGAATTGTAATACCCCAAGGACTTGCCCCGATTCCACTATGAATTGTAATTATGATTTATAGGCTGGTGAGCTAAGTTTATATAAGATGATGGGGTTATGAGTTATTAGGCTAGGGAGCCTAAGTGTTGAAGGCTAAGAGCCTGATTTTGTACATGTAACTATGCACATTATTAATAAAGATAAACATCTCTACGTGTGGACCGACCATGATGAATGAGTGATGGGGGACTAAGCTTCCACAAAGCCTGGGTAAGGGATTATGGGCTGGAAGGTTGGAAAGAGAGTCTAAGTGTTGAGCCTAGGGGCTTAAGTCCTTGGGAATAATATTTTAATATTATTTGAAAAGTCATGTGAAATCTATGTTTTGTCCTAAGTTCCTGGGGAGGAACGCATGCTGATGGAATGCATGCAGCTTCATGGGCGACATGTGTTGACCCAGGCACATGCGATTTAACCCAGGAAATGAGCTGTGTTGGGGGTTCACTTTCCATTCCGTCGACTGTTGCATGGGATTTGAGTGGGCATTCCTCCAAAACATCACCTAAATCTAGGGTTCGACCTTCCAATTCCTTCATCCATCACTTGAGTCAGGGAGTCCATTCTCCATCTTCCGTTTGAATGGGCGGGCATTCCTGATCGACCTCTATTGGGTGTTTTATGCTGGATCCTTTACCTGAACCGTGGGAGTCTCTGCATGAAATCTCTGTACACCTTACGCATCTCTGAAACCAGAGCAATGAGTCTGTCCTTTATTGCTGGTTGGGGAAACCCGAAGTGTCTCGTAATTGCTGAGCCTTGTTACACTGAAGTGTCTGTCTGTCATCTTTTTGGGAAACCCATGTTTGTTGTCCCAGTTGACTGTAGCGACCACACAGTTCTTGGTCAGGTGTGGTTTGCTGCTATTGTATGTTCGTTGCTGAGCCTTGTTGTTTTTCTTCTTTGTACAGGAACGAGATTAAGGAAACTGGTTGTATGACCTGTGTGTAACCTCGCTCCAGGTGAGGGAGGTGATTGTTGTTGAAGAGGTAGTCTGTCAGGCCCGTGAGAAGCTATTTCCAGGTGAAGGAGTCTGATAGGAAGTGGTATTCTTCCAGAGAGAGTCCAACACCAGCTGTGGAGCTCTAAAACTTCTTGATCCGGCCTGTTGCCGAGACCCTGAGAGGGAGGTGAAGCACTGATGGACTGTGCTTCTGAGGGTGTATACTCCCAGGTGGAATAAGCATGTGGGGAATGAGGGTCCATGAGTAGTGGCCGTAAGAAGGCATCTTGGGAAGAATCCTTCCATTTATTCTGTGCAGTTTTCCTTGTAACCTCAACCTAGACTAGGATTCCTTGCCTTGGGTGGAGCTTAGTCCCAGCTCAGGGGTGACCCACTACTTAACATGATGAGTAGCATGGTCTAAGGCTGGGAGGTTCGTGGAAGGCCTGCACGTGGTTGGTGGAATTACCACGGTTTCAAAGATAAGTATCAACTTATGCTTAATATTATGTTTTGCATGCCTGTGATGCTTATATGTATCATGTATTCTGTTGTGCATATGAATTATTGTTAATGCCAGGGATTATTTATGTTAGCAGTAATCTTGTGCTTACTCTGAGTTAAATGTGTTTAATTTGATTTAAATGCATGTTATTAATTAAGTATGAGAATGGTGTTGTTTTTCACAGTAGTGTTGCCCGACCAGTGGGTTGACGGCCGGGGAACATTACATGTCATATTTCAAAGGTATTATATGCTTAATGATGCTAGTATCATAATTTTCTACTTCTATGCAAAAGCATCATAAAATTCTTTCAATAGTTTAATATATTCAGCCCCTTGATTTTTTGACAAGCTATTGGAAAATTTAACATATTTGGGTTCCTCTTCAGTTCCTAGATTACATTCTATCAGATATGCATTTTCCTTAGAACCACTCATATTCAAAGAAACACCATTGTTATCAAACAATCTCTCCAAGGGAACTCGTCCTTTAGAAATGTGATTGCTAGGAAACTGAACAAGTTTGTGATCTACAATCTTGTTTAGAAATTTATCAGCATGCATATTTTTATCATCATTTGAATCCTGGTCAACATGAAGAGCATAAAATTCATCTATTGTTTTCAAAAACCTCTTTAGTTCTTGATCATCTTAAAAAACCTTCCAATTCTTGACATTATCAGGTATAGTAGGTCTATATTTCACCTCAACATTATACTTAGGCTTTGGAGGTAGTGGGACTTTAAAATTACTGGCAGAAAAAACTAAGGAATCAACCAATGTATTAGCCTCTTCTGAAACAAAAGATATGTTGAAGGCTATGAAGAAATTATCAATGAGGTCCCAAACCTCATTCCTATAAGCTTTTAGTCTAGGATGCATTTTTTGATAGATTTTTTTGACTTGATGAACAATCAACTTTGCATCTCCAAAAACTGACAGTTCTTCAATTTTCATGTCCTTTACAACTCTAAGCCCCAAAACTAAGGCTTCATATTCTGCAATATTGTTTGTTGTTTCAAATTCAAGTTTTAAGGACAAGGTTGTGACATCTTGAGAGGGAGAAATGAACACTACTCCAGCACCAACACTATCCTTGGAAGATGCACCATCAAAATACATCTTCCATGTTTGAACACCATGTCTAGTTGTTTCATGTTGTTGGTGACATTTTTGATTTCTAATGGTGACTGAGGAAAATCAGTAAGATGAATAATAATAGATCCTAAATCAATATCAACAACATAGATGGTATGGTTTCTTGGTTTTCTCTCAACACTTCTGATATATGCTAACTGAGGTTCTATATACAGTCTTTTGTGATCACCCCCAAAGACTGGTATGGTAGCATAAGAAAGATCCATTTGTAGAGTCCCCCCTAACCTCTTGACCCATTATCTAGCCAGAAACATCCCAAATTTGGGAGGAACATCTACAACTGCAATATCCATGACTTTGTTTTTTATAGGTAGTTGAAAAAGAGTGACAACTAGATCTTTAATAACTCCAAGAAATTTTACTTTTATTGAGTCAAAAGAATACAAATCATGATATTCTTTAGTAATTTCTAGACCTAATTCATCCATGACAGCCTTAGGAATCAAGTTGTGAGATGCACTTGAGTCCATAAGACAATTGTGCAATATTTTTTCATGCACATTCAAAGAAGTGTAAAAGGAGGGAGATGAGTCATTTCTATCTTCTACTACTGGTCCCAATATAACTACAGGTTTTTCATCCTTCAAGTTAATTGAGTTTGTTGAAGGGGAATAAGATTCAGTGTGCAACATTTTTGAGATATATTTATTAAAATCTTCATTTTTCATCAATTCTAGGAGTTGGACATGAATTTTGATTTTCTGGATTTCATTCTCAAAATTCAAATAGGATTGGGTTTTTTGATTTTACTTTGTTTCTTGAATAGGAGCCTTGATAATGGGATGGTTTTTTTGTTCTTCTGTTTCTTTATTTGGTGCAACCACTTCCTTGGGAGGGGTATCTTAATTTTTAGTTCGAGTAGATGTACTTGGTTTTCCCTCCTTTTGTTTTGACCTCAAATTATACTTGTTTTGAGATTATTTGACTTTTTCTCATTTACTTAACTCATTCAACTGATTGCACATCAAAGACTCTTCATAATCAGTTTGGTTTAAATGAGGGGAAGCAATTGTATCCATTAAATACTGAATTTCTTGGTCTGCTTCCTCATTATTTGCTTCTTCATCATCAACCAAATTGTTCTATAGAGGATTTTGAACCTTCTGATCCTCTTTATTTCTCTGATCTCTCTACAAAATTTGAGTTTTATTATTCGACCTTTTGAAATTATTTCTCTTTCCAAAATATTGAGTATTTCTATTTGTTTGTCTCCCTTCAAGTTTTAATCTTTCCATTTCTGCAGATAATGACTTAACCAACTTAGTCAATTCATCAACTTGGGGATTAATTCATGAAGAATCTAAAGATGATGCTTCTTATTTTAGTTTTCTTCTATCTTTGTCACATTTTCCCCTCATCTTATCTGCTACCAATATATTTCATTCAACCTCTAGTGAAGCATCTTTCATATGGGCCAATGTTGTAGACCTTCTCTCTCTCAAAAAAATACAAAATTTTAGGTCAAAATAACTTGCATAAGTTATTTTAGTAGAAGTTTCAGTGGGTTTAATCTTAGTATGAGTTTTGTTGTACATATTGTTAAATATCTTTGAAAAATCTGACACTGATCCACCCTCTTTCCTTTTAACATCCCCAAATTCTGTAATGTAATATAAGAAGTCTTTTTTTCACTCCAATGTCTTTAAAAGGCATCATCCATGCCTTCAATTCCAGCTATTGATCCATGAGCTAAAATTCTAAACCACTTCCTAGCTTCTCCATCCAGACTTTGCACAAAGTCTCTCATCCATACATCTTCATTTTCAATATTCAAATTATTTGCATAGCTGTAAAATGCAACAAGATGTTCCTCTACAGTGATATATTCCTCTCTAGTGAATTTAGGCATGTACTTAAGGTAATATCCTACTGGAAAAGAATTCATGGGTTGAGGAAGCACTAATGGTGCATACCTAGCAGCCACAATGGAATTCATTCTATTGTGAGGAGGATTAATCCCCGCCATTTGATTTGGAAAAGGAGGATTCTGAATATTAGGAGAAGTAGAAGATGAATTGACATGTGAAAATGCAATTGGTATAACAAGAGGTTTTGAAAAAGGAGGAGTGTAAGGTGGAGAAGATTCAGATTTAATAGAAGTTGACTAGGACTTGGGTAGAGTTGGGAGAATTTCTACAGAAACTGGGGTTCCTTCTTCTTTAGCTATAGGATATTTAAAAGAATGGGGAGTTGGGGAACCTAAGAAAGGGAAATCCTCCAAAGTTTCAAGTCTAAACCGCTTTACAATTTCAGGAGATGCAAGAAAATCGAAACTTTCCAAGTTTTCTTCTTTCAAGTCAAGGAAAAAGTTGTGTAATCTACAGGAAAATCTTCTAATTCTAACTTTACAGGAGTTTTGGTTACATGTAAATGAGAAAAATGAGAAACTGTAATGGTCCTCCCGTTCGTCATGACATCAACCTTTCATAACAAGTGCAAATATATATATATATATATATATATATATATATATATATATATATATATATATATATATATATATATATATATATATATATATATATATATATATATATATATATATATATTGTGTGTGTATAAGGGTAATAAAGACAATATAATCTACGTCGCAACACGACGATGATTCATGATGCATGCAACTGCGATGACAACATAAAGATCAAAGACACACATCAAGCCTCTGCAAGCAATGAACGACAATCAACCGACAAAATAAATAAGATTGACTACCCATCTGTCCTACCCTGCAACGGTTAGGACCTCCAAGACACATAAGCAATGCTCAAGCCCAGGTTCCCATCGATTTTAACCATTTAAGGTCTCAGGGTTGGCGACTGTTCTGAGGAACATGGAGGTGTCTACATCCCACCCGACTCAACAGACCAAGCCTACTAAGCTAAGGACAATCATCCTAGGAACTCAACAATAAATACACAGGTAGATAGAACCCTTACCGTGAGCAACCAAACACATCAAAATTTTACATAACCAAGTGTAACTCTTTACTTATAATAAACATCGACAACCTCAACGGGTAGCGCAAGCGGGAACGAATTCATCAACATCACAGAACCATATCGCTTAAGCAAGAAGTCGAAAGGCGAAGGAGTGAACTAATGATATTAAAATTTTTTATTTTTATCCAAACTCTAGTAGACGATACCCCCTAAAATTTTTAAACAACACCCACAAAATTCATAATTAAACAATATCCACATTATATTAAAACAATACCCAATTCACATTAAAACCATATCCAAGTTGTATTAAAGCAATACCCAATTACATTATAACCATATCCAAGTTATATTAAAGCAATACCCAATTACATTATAACCATATCCAAGTTATATTAAAACAATAATTACATTAAAACCATATCCAAATTTATATTGAACCATATCCAAATTATATTAAAACAATACCCAAGGTATATTAAAACAAAATCCCATTTATAATAGAACAATACCCATTAAAACAATACCCTCTAAACAATATTAAGACAATTTCTTCCCATCCAAATAATAAGATAGATTTGTTGATTTATTTGATTGCAAATATTTACCAACAATTTGTTGACCTAAAAAGAATTATATAACTAAATTTGACTATCATGGATCCTTACAAATTATAAAATTGATTGAAAGGATAACTGAATTGCCAAAATTTCAACGGAGCTGTGGAAGCAAGGATCAACATTCAAATTGAAAATCTCTCTCTCTCTCTCTCTCTCTCTCTCTCTCTCTCTCTCTCTCTCTATATATATATATATATATATATATATATATATATATATATATTTTAAAGCTACAAAATTACTCCATTAAAGACATTCTTCCACTTGACAACATACGACCTTCGGATTTTGAGTCTACCATGCATTCTCATTTACATTGTTGAAAAAGTAAAAACATTAAAGGATCCCTTTTGTTTGAATGATGCTATTAATCATTGAAGCACAAATCGATCTTATTCTGACATCAAATCCAATTTAGTCCAATCGCATTTTTTTTTATTTTACTAGCCAATCCTTAATAATGCATAAACTAAAAGTGGAATGCTACTGGTAACGATTAAAACATTGCTGTCATAAAGGTTGAAGTAACTCACTTCCATCTGTAGTAACCCGCATTCCCCTACCGTTACTTTAAAATTTAAAAAGGAGGGAGGGAGAGGTAAGTTATTCCAATCCAACCGAAGCTAGCAGGACGCTCTGCCAGGTAGGTGAGGCTCAGGAGTTTGGACGCCTAGTTGGTGGTCAATTTCTGTCTTTTCCAGGTTAGGGGGGGCATAGGCAGAGGTTAAGCATGCTCAGCCATTCAATGCATGCAATCCTCAATTAGAGGTAGATAGCAGGGGCACACCAGCAAGCAATCTTCCTCGTTCTATAGATAATAACAATGGTTTAATTTTTCCCGGTATCAACATAACAAGAATAGCGTAAAGGAAGTTGTGCACCCCTTAGACTAATAGTGGACAGGTGCTTGATCGAATACTCCATGACACGGGCTATTGTGTGCCATAAACATTTCATGTTTCTGGAAATGGCTGTAGCTAGCCAACGTTCACAAGGAGACGACTTGATTCCAAAGCTATATGATGATAATGGTAAAGGCTGGGGCCGTAATATGGGTCAATTCAGAACACTTGGGATGAAGTTTACAGGAAAGCGCCTGCCAAGATAATGCCATCCACAAGAAATGTGGCAACAAGAAACTGCAATAGTAAAACGCAGAGTGAATGCCAACCAATGCAGAAAAGGGATGAATGGATGCTATGGGGCTGAAGGGTGGGGGAAGGGCATAATTACACTGCCATTATTGAGTAATGAAAATACCGAGACAATTCACCAGCAAGAGATTTTTTTACACAGCTAAGGTCGCCAGTAAATGAAGAAGGCACAAGGCTAGATTGTACAGCTATCCCCTATGGCATTCTCAGAATTACCTTTTTTTTCTTTTTTCTTTTTATCCATTCTTACATGCAACCTACGGATAGTATTTACCTAAGTACATAGTTACATTCGTAGATTGAAATTTGATACCCTTTTACATCTCAGAATACTGATAAACAAAAACGCTGACTTGTATAATAAAAATGCAATCATAAAACGCCCATAACATTCAATGATAATATAATTTCACCTCCCCTAATGGTTAAAGGAAACACAGTCATAAAACACAGGGACTTCAATCGCAATCTCCAATACGCAGACAAACAGGGATTCCAACACAAACGCAGACCAAAATAAATTGTAGGCAATCAATCGGATGGGCGAGGCCCAAGATAAATTTATCAATATTATTGTACCGAGATAGATTCACAGAGAAAAAAAAAGGGGCCATCAATAGACAATCACAGAGTTAAGTTGCGGGTGATGTAATACAACACAGTGCGGATTCAATCATCAATATATAAAACGCAGAGATAAACCTATCCGGCGATCATAAAATGTAGAGTAAATAACTTCGCCATCAATTAAATTTCAAGGTTGTTAAAACGTATCAAGGAGCAAGGAAAACCATTCAGCCAAGGACAAACAGTTTACCTTCCCAATACACATGCAAATCTAAACATACATTCTACAACATTCTATCTTTCAACCGAAAAAAAAACGTACCGTTGCCTGTTCGCTTGCTCCGAGTGACGTCCGTGCGCTCCATGCAACTCCCGCTTGTCGACCATCGAGACTACACTGGTACCACCCAGCCAACGCTAGGGGTACTCTTCTTCCCCCTTAGCCCCCCAAGCTGCAAAGGGGCCACACACTATCCAGAGGGTATGTCTAGCTCCCAGCTCGCCTCGCAAGGCCGAGCTACCACTCCTCTCCAAGCTGGGAAATCCTAACTCCCACAAGTGAATCAGTCAATTCACTATTCCTGTAGCGTAACATTACACTAACAACCGATCATCCTTCATCCTTCTCCTTCCTCTATTTTATAGAGTTTCCAACCTCCTTTCTTTCCCTAAATCTCATTTAATTAAAGTTTTAATAAAAATTTCCTAAAAATTCTCCTTTGTACAAGTGTCACCCATCCCCCACGTTTCTCCATTAATTATTTTCTTTAATTAATTATTTGTCTTATTTCCCTCACCCACCTAGATTTACTCCTAAAATCACTCCTAGGTGTCCCTAGATTCCCTTACAGGTTTTAAAGGCTTTCCCTAAAATGAAATTGCTAAATCAGTGTAAAATTATAAGGTTCTTTAATGCAGATTCTTTACTAAGTTGGTTTCCCGCTTTTTACCATGAGTTCCTGATTTGAAAATAGAAGGCTGACTTGTTATGCTATGCAAGCACCCTCTACTTCATTAAAAATAAACTTTACAGGACCTTGCTTCATGTGCATAAATATGCAAGATAAAATTATGTGTTAAGTTCATGCATCTTCTTGTAAATATTTATGTGTGAGGAATTGTTCTTTTTTTAGATGGTCAAATATGTACTTTAAACAAATACACAGCAACACAACTTGCAGCAAATAAACCATCAAACTCACAACAAGAACAAGCTGATAAAGGAGTTCACCCCCCTCCGGGCTACATCTCCTTGAGCCTCCATCAATGGACTTGGCTCTCT